>ML783975.1:238493-250786 GCA_009831015.1 Picea engelmannii
TTTGATGCATTTGCACGAAAACTTGTTAAGGTGGTCTTTAGCAGATAATTTGCCTTCACCATCAAAGGTGAGTTTGGACAAGCGAGAGACTGTCTCGTTGGGAACATCGGGTAATGAGAAGTTGAAAGCATGTTCCAACACAGCGATTTGGGGAGCTATGGGGGAAATTGAATAAAATTGAAATAAAGGCTCCTACAAGGCCATCTTGTCAGTTCCCCAGATCCCGAAACCAACCAACACTTTATGAAAGCATTGCCAACAAGGAAAGCAAACAAAGACCAGGTTCAAATCAAAGGAATATTCAACAACAAAACCACTGGAAATTGTGCATACTGATCTAGTTGGATGAAATACAACAAAAGGATTAAAAGGTGAGAGATACTTTATGTTATTAGTTGATGATTATACAAGAATGACTGCATTTTGCTTTCTTAAGAACAAGTCAGAAGATTTTGAAAACTTCAAGATCTACAAATAAATGGTTGAAAATGATATGGATTCAAAAATCAAATGCTTAATATTGGATAATGGAGGAGAACTCACCTCAAAGGAATTTATGGACTACTGCAGCAATCATGGAATAAAAAGACAATTCTTTGTCACTAGGACACCTCAATAGAATGGAGTTGCTGAAAGAAAGAACATGATAGTACAAGAAATGGATCGAATAATGATAATGGATTCAAAGTTGACAGATATTTTTTGGACACAGGCAGTGCATACAAATTTCACATTCAAAACAGAGTAATGCTCAGAAAAATCACTGATAAAACTCCCTATGAGCTATGGAAAGGAAGACCAACAAATGTGAAACACTTCAAAGTTTTTTGAAGCAAATGCTACATCAAAAGAGAAGATGGTGGAATGGGAAAGTTTGACTCTCGTGTGGACAAAGGAATACTTGTTGGTTACTCAAGTACAAGGAAATCATACAAGTGTTACAATATAAAATTAAACAAAGTTGTGGAAAGAATCAACGTAACAATTGATGAAACAGGCAGACCATAATCAAAGGAAGAAGAAAACAAATCAATGGAACAACTTTTCGAAGAAGAAGATGAAAAGGAGGTAGAAGAGGAACATGAAGATGAAGAGAATTCGACAGAAGCAGAAGAGCAAGTTTAGTAAGTATATCCAAAGACACCTAGCAAACAAGTACAGAAGAATCATCCTTCAGATCAGATTATTGGAAACAAAGATGAAGGAGTTGTGACTAGAAGATAAATCCGTTCACTAGAACAAACACACCTAGCACTCTTATCTACAATTGAACCGAACTATTTTGAAGAAGCCAACAAGGATGAATTTTGGAATAAGGCCATGGATGAAGAATTAGATCAAATAGAGAAAAATGGCACTTGGGAATTGGTTCCAAGACCAAAGAATAAGAATGTGATCGGCACAAAATGGGTTTTCAGGAATAAATTGAATGAATATGGATAGGTTACAAGGAACAAAGATAGATTGGTATGTAAAGGATATGCACAGATTGGAGGAATCGACTTTGAAGAGACATTTGCCACAGTTTCCAGAATGGAAGAAATTCGTTTTCTTTTAGCTTATGCATGCTCCAAAAATGTTAAAGTATATCAGATGGACATAAAATCATCTTTTATGAATGGGGAACTTGAAGAAGAAGTCTACATTAAACAACCAGAAGGATTTTAGTTGTCAGAGAACACAAACTATGTGTGTAAATTAAAGAAGGTCTTGTATGGTCTAAAACAAGCTCCTAGAGCATGGTACTCCAAACTGGATAAGTATCTGCAGTAGGCATGGTTCATAAAAGGAAGTGCAGACAACAACCTCTACATCAAGGTAAGTCAAGGTAATATTTTATTAATTGAAGTTTATGTTGATGATATTATTTTTGGTAGTGATGATGACAGGTTAAGCCAAAAAATTTGCAAAAGACATGCAGAATGAATTTGAAATGTCGTTACTTGGAGAACTATCCTTCTTTCTCGGACTTTAGATATGTCAAAGAAAACAAGGAATTTTTATTTATCAAACCAAGTATATAAAGGAAATGCTAAAGAGGTTCGGAATGGAAGATTTCAAACCAGTTATCACTCCCATGCAAACCAGTTGTAAGTTGAGAAAAGATGATGATTCAAAGTATACAAATTAGAGGCAATACAGGTCAATGATTGGAATCCTACTATATGTGACAACATCCAGACCATATGTAATGCAGACATTTGGATAGGTGGCATGATTTCAAGCAGCACCAAAGGAATCACATGTGTTAGTAGTAAAGAAGATCTTCAGATATCTCAAAGGAACATAAGAGTTTGGATTATGGTATCCTAAAGGAAAAGATCTATCACTTATTGCCTACACAGATGCAGATTTGGCAGGTTGTATTGATGACCAACGAAGTACTAGTGGAGAAGCGTTCTACTTAGGTGAGTGTTTGGTATCATGTCTAAGAAAGAAACAATCATCAGTATCTCTATCTATAGTCGAGGCATAGTATATTGCAGCAACAACATGTTGTACACAGGTTCTTTGGATGAAACAAACTTTGACAGATATACAGGTTGAGTATGATGAGCCCATTCCAATATATTGTGATAATAAAAGGCCATCAGTATCTCAAAAAACCCGGTGATGCACTCCAAGACGAAGAACATTCCAATCAAGTATCGCTTTCTATGGGAACAAGTTGTAGAAAAGAACATCAGAGTTGAGTATGTGGGCACAAAAGAACAAGTGGCAGACATATTTACAAAACCACTTCCATGGGAAGCTTTTGAATATCTTCTCCAAAGACTTGGAGTTATTTCTACTCCAAAATGAATTCTTTTTGAATGATTTTTGAATGATTATCTTATATGTCTTAGATGTACATAAGGAAGCACCATAAGAGGATAGTTCAGTCAGGGAAAGCAACCCCGAATGGAAAGATACCTTTTCCATTGATGACAAAGGGGGGGAGACTTATCAGATGCAGAGGACAGAGGCATGGTTCCAAGGGGAGTATATTTATAACATGCAGAGGATAGAGGCATGGTTCCAGGGGGAGCATGACTGATATGATTTCATTATTGCATCAGAGTGTTGCCATCAATGCCAAAGGGGGAGATTGTTGATTAAGGTTGGTTGTCATTGATGCCAACCCTTGAAGAAAGCCCTGTAGCACAAAGGTTTGGGTAATGGACCCAATATTGTTTGATGTAAATATGAATCATTATTGTTTTTTCATGGTTAATAAGAATTAAATATGGATGAACTCCAAAGTGGTCCCCTTATGGTGAAAGCCCTCACGGGAAGACACTTTGCGGAGTAAGAGAACCCATGCTTAATTGTGTAATAATGAGATGAAGGATAATGAATTTGTCAGGGAAACTATCCTATATGTATATTGCTTGACATGCTATTTCTGGTGGTATGTGGAACGTAACACAACTCCTCACGATTAGAGAGTTATGGCCATGATAAGTTGGAGAACCCAGGTTTGGGTAATGGACCCAAGATTGTTTGATGTGTAACGGTATGAGTTATGATACATTTTCAGATAATACTATTCTATATGGATAGTACATGTCATTCCATTTCTGGTGGTATGTGGAACGTCACATAACCCCTCACGGTTTGAAAGTTATGGTCTTACGAAGTTGGAGGACCCCCATATGTCATCTAGAAGCCCCAAAATGTCAAAGTAGTCAAAGTGGTTTAAGAGATTTTTAAAGGATATATAATAAAGTGAAGTGATGAGTGTATTATAATTCAAATTGAATACAAAATAAATTATTTCAATAATAATTTTAATGGAGAAATTAGAAGTGGGTTAACCCTAAAATAAGGAAAGTCGGCCAAGTGACCTAGAATATGTTTTTAAGGAAGCTACTTGGAGAGTATAAATAAGAGGCAAGGATCTCTCATTTAACACACACTTGAGCATATTGAATATATATAGGTGTATAAGGTAACCAAGGATATATAAACCAAAATTCTAAGTGAAGGTGAAGAAAAAAAGGCCGAAATGCAAGGAAGGATAAATTCTTTTGATGGTGCTTTCTAAGGTATGTTATTTACAGGTCATCTCACCATTTTCGCTATAACTTTTTTTCTATAATTATTTAGACCGTGAAATTTCTATTCCATTGAGAAAACATATCCAAGTATCTTTGGTAAAATATTAATCTTGTGGGTCGTTGTATTTTGGGAGTTACACTCCATGGAAAACAGGGTTTGTGGCTAGTCTTGAAACTAGTCAAAAACAAGTGTTTCGAGTAAACATGTCATAACTTATCCATAACGGATCCAAATTCCATGAGACCAAATGTGTTGGTTAGGGTACAGTCTATAGTATTCTATGTAATAGTTTCAGATCAATTCAGAAAATATTCTGTGTGGGGCACGCTCTACAAGGTCGCTCTCTAGATAAGCCAAAATTCAGCAAGGTATGCCATTTTTGCTATAAATCATTTTCTGAGAGGTTCCAAGTAGTGAAAATTTGAGGAATTGCATAAAACACACTGAAGAAAAATGTGTATCAGTTTCAGATATTTATACATTACAGGTACAAAGTTATGATTACTTCAATTTAGGGTTGTTGACTAATCCAAAGCTAGGCATGTGAGACTAAAGAAAAGTTTGATGAAAATGTTAGTCTCTTGTTGTTAAAGTTAAGGTTTGCAGGAATGTGATCATATACACCAGGTCTATTATAGAGCTACAAATAATATTTGGATGATGAAATTGATGAGGGATTTTGGTTGAGTTACATGTTGAGTACATGGTTGATACAAGTAATTAATGAGTTGGCACATGCATGAGGTGTATAGTTGATGATGTTGGTTGATGAGTAGTTGACACATGATTGGTACATACTTGGTACATGGTTGGATGCACTTGTTTATGGTACAGGTTGATTACAAGTTGTTTGGTACAGGTTGGTGCATGGTTTGTGCACTTGTTTATGGTACAGGTTGATTACAGTTTGAGGTACACGTTGATGCATGGTTGATGCATGGTTCAGATTTATTGGTACAGATTTACAGCGGTATATCTCACAGTGATAGTGTGACAGTGGTTCCAGCATTCTACTTCTACTTCAGGGTGGCAAGACAAGGCAAGGATAGGTGGTTGTAGATGGAGAACATAGGGGGTTGTAGCCTCCTTCTGGTTGTAGCCAGAGAATTGGGGAGTTGGAGCTTCCCTCAGGTTGTAGCCTGAGAAACTAGGGGGTTGGAGCCTCCTTCTAGTTGCAGCTGTAAAACAAAGGAAGTTGGTGCTTCCAATGAATGTAATTCTTCAAAACATATAATAAAAAGCATTCCATGGTTTTCTCCTGATTTTGGTTTCCACGTAAAACACTGGTGTACAGTGTATGTATGTGATTGTTTATTTATTACTACTCATTATTGGTTAATAATTCTACATTGATATAACAATTGAAGAAAAAGGATTATAATTACGTTATTACTGATTCACCCCCCCTGTCAGTAATCCAACAAACTTTTCCTCAAACAATTTAAATGTGTCTTTGGATCCTCAAAAGTGGAGAACTTGGGTCATATTGTTGGAAAGAATGGTGTAAGGGCCTATCCTAAGAAAATTGAACCTATGAAGGATTTGCCTTGCTCTAAAACTCTTAAGATCTTGCATGGTTTTCTAGGTTTAACGAGATATTATTGCAAGTTTGTTCAAAATTATGGAAACATTGAAACACCTCTCACTACTCTCCTTAAAAATAATTCTTTCACTTGGACTCCAATAAGTGATCAATCCTTCCACGCTTTGAAAGAGACTATGTGAATGACTCTTTTCTTGGCACTTCCCAACTTCATAAATACTTTTGTACTAGAATGTGATGCTTCAAGGAAAGAAATTGGGGTAGTCCCCGTGCATTATGGCTAGCCTTTGGCCTTCACTAGCAAACAAATTTCAGAGAGACATTTGGTCCAATCAATCTATGAAAAGTAAATTTTGGCTATTTCGAATTTCGTGGATCTCTGGCATCCTTATCTATTGGGGAAACACTTCCACATTAAAATTGATCACCAAAGCCTCAAGTATTTTCTTGAACAAATAATTTCATCCCTGAAACAACAAAAATGGGTGACCAAGATATTTCGATATGATTATGAGATCCTTTACAGGAATTCCAATCAAAATGTTGTTGTTGATGCTCTTTCTAGGAAGTATGAAGAAGAAGGGTCCCTCTTCTCCCTCTCATTCATTGTAGCATCCTCACTCCAAGTTGTTCACCAGGAATGGTTGCAGGACCCCAAAATGTCTCATGTGATCCACCAATTGTAGCACTAGTCTCCATCTTCTCCCAGGTACTCTTGGCACAAGGAAGAGCTTCACTACAAAGGTCATCTATATTTAAGAAAACAATCACAACTTAAATCCATGGTGATTTATAAGATTCATTCTTCACCCATAACTGGGCATTCAGGGTTTACCAAAACCTATCAATGGGTCAAGCGTTCTTTTTTTCTAGGATGGTATGAAACAAGATGTTCTCACCTTTGTGTCTAAATGTAATGTTTGTTAATGCAACAAGGGAGAAACAGTCAAAGCTCTAGGAACAATCTAACCGCTTCGTATTCCCTTTTCTATTCAGAGGGATATTTCTATGTATTTCATTGTTGGATTACCTAAATCAGGAAATAAGTCAGTCATCATGGTGGTAGTTGATTGTCTTTCCAAATATGCTCATTTATGTGCTCTTCAACATGCATTCACAACCTCCACAGTAGCTCAAATTTTCATGGATAATATCTTCAAAATTCATGGCATGCCTCATTCTATTGTCTCTGATTGAGATCCCACTTTCATGAGGAATTTTTGGCAAGAATTTCTTAGGCTACATGGAACCCAATTGCATCTCAACACCGCCTATCATCCCCAAACTGATCGCCAAACTAAATTTGTAAAAAAATGTTGGGAAACATATTTGCAGTGTTTTTCATCCAAAATAAAAAATAAGTGGGCTCAGTGGTTACCCCTAGCTTAATGGTGTTACAACAGATATTACCATACAACTACTTGCAAGACTCCTTTCGAAGAAATATACAAACAAAATCCACCCCTAGTTCTCCCATACATGCCAAGTTTCTCAAAGATTCAGGAGGTTGACAAAAATATTACAGTCCAAGAGGCCATTCTCCATACCCTCAAAGAAAATTTGGTCATGGCTCAGAATCGCATGAAGCAAAAAGAATATCATGGTCATTCTGAACACCAGTTTGTTGAAGGGGATGAGGTGTTTCTTTGTCTACAACCTTGTAATAAGACTTCACTCAAATTTGAACGTTGTTAGAAACTTTCCCCCAAATGTTATGGTCTGTATACACTTCTCAAGTGAGTGGGGTTTGTGGCCTACTAGTTATCTCTTCTCATTCATTCTAAGATCGATCTTGGTTTTCATGTCTCATGCCTAAATAAAGTGATTGACACTAAGTTCCAAACTCAAACAAGTCTCCCTAGGTTGGATGAAGAAGGTTCCATTTGGTTTCAACCACAAGTAGTATTGGACCAACGATAGTGTCATATCCATCAACACACCATCAAGGAAGTGTTGGTTTAGTGAAAAGATACAACTCCAAAATATGCCACTTGGGATTTGGACACCATTTTGCAACAATTTCCTCATCTCAATCCTTGAGGACAAGTTTGTTCTTCAAGGGGGGAGGGAATTTAGGCACCTAACCTCCCTAAACCCTCATGTAGGCAGAATAATATATTTTCCATGTAATAAAGTATGACATTAGTAATAAGGCCTATTTAATAAATTTGAACAAGTCAATGTAAGAATACCTCATAGAATCTTCCGCTTCTAGAAATATATTTCTCTAGAATTTTCCTTAGAATATAGAATTAGTATAAATAAGAGTAGGAGGCATGAGAAATTATTTTCTTGAGAATTATTGTAATAGAGTGTTTCTTTGATGGAGGTTTCCCCCTCAAAGAGGCAAGCGAACATTATTTTCTATCAATAAAGGTATCATTTTTTTTGTGATTCTATACATTTTGTTGTTTCGTTGGTAATTTATGCAGTATTTCTATTTTATGCTTAATATAATAGATCTAGTACCTAACATATTCTTCCTCTTCACAATATATGTAGAATAATTTATTATCATCGCATTTATGTCCCTTACTATACTTGTTGTCACAATTGAAACATAATCCATTTCTTGAGGTCTCAACCTTGCTGGTTGAGTGAGGTGAGGAGACAGAACATGGTGCTCTCTATAGTTGTTAATGGTCACTGTTCTAGTAGCCATATTTTTGTTTTCCACTTTCCTTTCCATACTAAAATCTTTCTCTAGGGATTTAGGTTCAAAGAGATGCACCTCATTTTGAATGTTCTCCTTTAAAGTGCCCAAAAAGATATCTAAGAAATTATCCTTGGGAATGTTCTTTACCCTGAGGCTAAGCTTTCAGAATTATTGAATGTGCTTTGTAATTGAACCTTTTTTATGAAGATTTATCAATTGAATCAAGAATGTATTTCTCTAAATATCCCCATAATGTATATCAATTCATTCATAAAAATGGACCAAGAGATAATAGAATTATTTTTTATTTCACAAAGCCATTGATTCCAAACAAATTGATCATTTTACAAATAAAAGGATGTAATGGGTACCTTTTGTAAGATTGGAACTTGGTGTAGATCAAAGTATTGCTCCATTTGGAATATTTGTGTTATAGGATCTTTACCATCAAACTTCCTCATATGTATTTTTGGAATGAAGTAGTTCCTTGGTGTCAACTTGAAGACCTGACGAAGTGGATCTTGGAGTAATGAATGATCATAATTCTAAGATTCAGTACATGTTCTCTCTAAATGTGAAAAAATACTCCTGATATGTGATTGAGTCTCAACAACATTTTTCTCCTTATTTTCATGATTTCCTTAGATCTCCATATCCCTATTAGGGATGTTCTATAAGAGAATGGTTTCTATGGATTTTTTCATTTCATTAATGGATTTTTGTATTTCTTCCTTAATTTCATCCATCTTATTTTTCATATCCTTCTTATTTCCATCCATATTATTTTCCATTTGTTCCATCTTATTTTCCATCTCTTGTATTTTTCTTTGTGTCTTTACCAACTCATCACTTGTTAGTGACCTCAAACCATTAAGTTGGTCCTTTGATTTGCATAGCTTGTTATGTATCTCCTCATTTTATTCATGAGTTATAGATGATATTTCTGTAGGTTTAATTGGTGTTGAAATATTTTTTTTGGAGCCATGTGGGATAAAAATAAGAGTGCTCCTATATTTTCTCTTTAGCACAAATTTTTAATCACCAAAAATAGATCTTCCAATAAAACGTTATGTCAATTAAAAGTTACATACTTTTCAAACCCTAATTTTGGAGTATGTTTGGATGGGTAACCTTTGTCCTGATATAGATCTGAAAAGTGAACCTTTATGAGTCTAAAGTTTTATCATGTTGTACCTTGATTTGACTTCTTAAACTCTTGAAGATTTCACAATTTGAACCTTCACTGATAAAACGTTATAGCAAAAATGCCAAAATGTCTTGTTCGTTACTAATTTTAGGATTAGTAAACAACCCCAACTTCCACGAGATATATCTCATAAATTACAATGATTCAAAAAATGAAAACTTTTCCACATGTAGTTTTCTATGTATTCTCATCATTATGAAAATTTTAGAGTATGAACCTTCACATAAAAAGTTTTATAGCAAAAATATAAAGATGACTCGTTTGAGACTAATTTTAGGACTAGTCACAAAACCTAACTTCCAAAGGATATATATCTGAAATTGTAATGACCTAGAACTTGAAATTTTTATGATACTTAAATCACCATGTCTTCTCATTTTCCACAAAATTTCACTATCTAAATCTTCCCAAAAACAAAGTTATAGAGAAACTTCCAATATAACTGGTTTAAAATGGATTTTAGGATGAGTCAAAAAACCTATCTTCCATAGTCTGTATCTCCAAAATTATAACCAACCATAACTTGAAATTTTTACTAACGTACTATGATAGTTCTCTTGAGGAACCTCCATATTTCACTATCGCAGATATAAAAAAAAAGGGTTATAGTGAAAATTCCAAGATGACTCACTTGAAGTAGAAAAACCCTAGGATTGATTCTCTATTACCAAATGTTATGAACCAACACCTTGAGAATGATAAAAATTCAACGAATAATAGTCCACTTTGAGGGAGGGACCTCCTTTTACAATATATTCAATGTACAAGATGATATGAGATGATATGATCCTAAGACTAGGTCTCCTTGGTATGTATATATAGGAGACAAAGGGTACAAATATAATGAAAGTGTAGAAGGAAGGGTTGTAGACTACATACAAATATAACAATAGAAATGAAATAATTTAATATCTATGGATTAATAAGGGGTTTTATACTTAACATGGAGATTTTTCTAAGGATTAACATATAATATATCCTCCATCAATTATTTTCAATTATCATGGCATATAGTTCCATTTCACCTAGGTGTTGCAAACATACAAAGGAGTCAGGTAGAATCCGAAGTAGGTTGTCCATATTTTGGATCTAAGTGTGGCCAATGTTAGATTAAACTCATTTTCCTACCTAGCTAATCAGGTCTTACAAAATTCTGTTGACATGTTAGACATAAGGCAAGAGTTTTGGTATGGCTTTTTCTTGCTATTTCTTTCCTTTTCATAGTTGTAAAAACTCATGAGTATGTTAGAAAAATATGATTGCAGAGAAATAAAATAAAACAAATGCAGAAATAAAACACAAAAGATACAAAATAAAATAGAGACACAAATATATGTGGTTCACCTAGTGTGGTCTACTTCCACCAGAGAAATTGCCAAGTCCTTCCTTTATTATTATCCAGCAAATGAAGGGATACAACCTACAACACATCCATTGTAACTTCCTTTTCTTTCTCTCATAGTCTCCTCTCTCATAATACAATATCCGCAATGATGCATAGACACAATACATTTTCCTCATAAAAGAGGGTTTCCTTCTAGGGAAAAAACCACTAACATAACTTCTACCATCATATCTACGACCTTATAATGAATGGTCCAGTTTTACTATGAAATTACATATACATTTACAAGGCAATTTTTCCTTTGGGGGATTCGCTCCCCAACCCTTGCTGAGGGCCTACTTTCCCCTGGATCCCACATGGGGGGGAATCTCCCCCTACAACCCCCCTCCCCCCACTCCCCCCCGCATGGAGGGTTTTATAGTATTCTAGGGTGTATAGTCTTCATGGGGTATAAACACGACTGAAAACAAATACATATGAAACAAGAAGATAATGAGGCTCCAAAACCAACAATGTCCCACTTGGAGACTGATCACAACAACTCCACGGTTGTTGTACCTATTGGACTATACTCCACCTTGGACCTGGAAAATTTCTCATCTTCACCTTCATGCTTGAAGACCAACTGAAAATGAGAAGAAAATCAATTTCTCCCTGGTTACTCCATTTGTTAACATGTCTGTAGGATTCTGGCTAGTGTGTGTCTTTTCCAACTTCAAATGTCCATCTTCCAAGATGGATTGTATGAAATGGTACATGAGTTGTATATTCTTATTCTTCGAATGGGAGGATGATTTCTTTGCAAGATGAATGGAAATCTCGATGTCACAATACAAGTTGTTATTCTCTTGCTTCTTTCCCAATTACTCCATAAACCTCTATAACCAAATCATCTCTTTACTAGCCTCTATAGAAACAACATACTCTTCCTTTGTTTTTGAAAGTGCAACAACCTTTTCCAGTTTCAAAATCCAACTTAAGGTAGTTCCACCTACAGTAAAAACATACCCTGTGGTGCTCCTCCTGTTATCTTTATCACCTGCCATATATGAATTAACATATCCCTATAGAACAATGTATGAACCTCCAAAAAATAATGCATGAGTAGTAATACCTTTCAAATACCTAAGAATCCACTTTACTGCCTCCCAATGTTCTTTACCTAGATTGTTCATATACCTACTCACAACTCTCATTGTATGTGCAATATCTGGTCTTTTGTAAACCATTACATGCATCAAGTGTTGGAAATATGGCAATAGCAGAGAGGATGCAGAATGTCAAGGTTGTCATTGATGGAAATCGTCTATGGCAGAAGAAGCTAGATGATGACAAAGCAATATCCAAGCGGAGTGTTAAAGGGTAATTGACCTGATAGGAAGATGGTCGAGGTCGAGCGAAAGAAATAAGTTGCAGTCTAAGAAGGTCAATCGACAAATAATGACAAAGGGAAGATCTAGTCAAAATAGAGTTCGAAGTCATCGGGATATTGAAGAGAGAA
>ML783975.1:259194-300980 GCA_009831015.1 Picea engelmannii
CCTAAGAAGAAGAGGTTTTTTCCCTTTATGGGTTTCCTCGTGAAATATGTGTCTCTGTGTTTATTATGTGCATGATTGATGTTGAAGATCTGTGGCTAATTTATCTGCAACATGTTGACTACCCTCTAGTAATTAACAAAAAAGTTAAAAAGAGTATAAACACTTAAAGCTCATAATCAACATCTTTTAATCCACACAACTTCTCTGTCAGTACATCCTAATATCTGAATCTAACTGAATATAGAATACATGATTGTAAATGAATGGATATTTTCATATTGGTGATATAAGGTTGATAAAGAGAAAAGGATTAATTGTGTATGCTACTGATTCACCCCCCCCTCTCAGTAGCACGGTGTGTTCAACATCAAGCTGTCAACTGCTGATGAATAAGGGACCGTGGACATGTATTTTATCTCCTCCCATGTATTGGGACACATTTCTTTGGTAAATTAAAAATGGTTGGCCAAAGGTGTACTAACCAGTTTTTCATTCTATATCCTAAAGCTCTCTGACACCTTCTCTATGTACTCATCCTGAGACAATGTCAAATTGTGATTTTTCCTATCTCTTGTTATTCTCATACCAAGGATTTTCTTTTCAACACCCAAATACTTCATCGCAAATGAATTAGATAATTTCTTATTGAGCACATTTATATCTTGCATATTAGACCCTGCAACAAGCATGTCATCTGCATACAATAGCAAGATAATATAGCTTCCATTTTCTATATTTTAAAAATAAACACAATGATCAAAATGACATCTACTATAACCTCATTCTATCATAAACTTGTCAAACTTCAAATATCAGTGCCTTGGATCTTTCTTTAGGCCATATAAGCTCTTCTTCAACCTTCATACCAATTTTTTCTTCCCTTTGACCTCATACCCCTGTGACTGCTACATATAAATCTCTTCCTCCAAATCCCCATGGAGAAAATCATTTTTTACATCTAACTGTTCAAGATGTAAATCTTCTACTGCCACATAACTTAAAATAATCCTAATTGAAGTCATTTTAAAAATAGGAGAAAATATTTCATCAAAATCTATACCTTTATTTTGTGCAAACCCCTTTACAAAAATTCTAGCCTTGTACTGCTTGTTGCCTCCATATTCTTCCTTCAACTTGTAAACCCATTTATTCTGCAATGCTCTTTTTCCTATAGGAAACTGAACCAAATCTCAAGTCGAGTTATTTACCAAGGAATCCATTTCCTCTTTCATCCCTTGCTCCCACTTCTTTTTAGTGTCTACCTGCATTGCCTCTTCATAACATTCTGGTTCACTAGAATCAATCAACAATAAATAATACAATGAAGGAGAGTATCATTCAGGGGGTCTACTTAACCTGATAGATCTTCTAACAACATTTTCAAGAGTTTGAGGTACATGTTTCTCCTCTTGTTGTACATTTTGATTTTCTAGTACCTTTGGAATTTCGTTTTCAGTGATTTCATGAAGCACTGTGTATTTTGATTTTGATTTTTCTTGTTTCTTTCCCTGCAACTGATATTTGTATATGAACTTCTCATTGAATATGACATATCTACATGATTTTGTGATTTTTGTAATCCCATAAGCGATAACCAAAATCATTAACACTGTATCCAATAAAGGTACACTTCTTGAATTTTTCCTCAAGCTTTATTCTATTTTCTTTATCAATATGGACAAATGCTTCACAACTGAAAGTCTTCAAAAAACAATAGTTTACCTCTTTACCTATCCATGAATCCTCTGGAATTATACTATCCAAAGATCTTGAAGCTCTTTTGTTTATTAAGTAAACATCAGTATCTACATCATCTGCCAAGAACTGTAAGGGAAAAACAACATAAATCTCATACTCCTTGCACGCTCCATGATTGTCATGTTCATCCTTTCTGACACACCATTTTCTTGTGGCGCTCCTATAACTGTCTTCTCTCTATGAATCCCATGATATGAACAATAATCATCAAACTCCTTGCTGCAATATGCACCTCCATTGTCTGATTTGATACACTTCAAACGTTTTCCTGTCTCATTCTCAACCAAAGATTTCCATTTCTTAAAAGTATCAAAAACATCATATTTTTGTCAAATGCAATAAACCCAAGTTTCTCTAGTTGCATCACCAATAAAAGTAACATAATAATGAGATCCACCAAGATATTATACATGATTCAGTCCCCATACATCTATATGCACAAGCTCTAACCTTTCACTCTTCTTTTCTTTTCCGACTTTGAGAAACCTAACTCTCTTTTGTTTTCCATAAACACAATTCTCACAGAAATCCAAATCAATTTGTTTAAGATCTGCAAACAAATTTGTTTTGTGAAGTATATGCATCCCCTTCTCACTCATGTGTTCAAGACTATAATTCCATAGTGTTGTATCCACTCCTATAGAATCTAAAGAGATATAAGAGTTAATATTACCAGTACATAAATACAATGTATCCACCTTCTTTCATTTTTCTATCACCATTGATCCTTTGGTGACCTTCCACACCTTATCTATAAATATGGATATACAACCTTCAATTGCCAACTTCCCTATTGAAATTATATTTTTCTGTATATCTGAAACATGTATTACCTCTTTCAACAACCATTGGTTTCCATTCCTTTTCTTTATTTTTACCTTTCCCATTCCAACTACTTTTCATGGTGCATCATCACCCAAATGAACTTGTCCAAAATCACCTTGAACATAATATAGAAAATGTTTCCTATAGGGTGTGGCATGAGATGAATCCCATGAATATACTACACAAGACTCACAAATATTATCTACAGAAAGAATCAAAGCATCGTGTAACACATCACCTGTTACATTTTCTTCCTTATTTTTCTCCTATTGTCCATCTCTTTGTTTCTTTGGAGCTCTGCAATATTTATTCAGATGTCCTTTCTTCCTACAATTCTAACACTCTATATTTCCCAGTCTATATTTGGATCTCCCAGTCTATATTTGGATCTTCCTTTCCTAGAATTCCTATGGTTCCCTGAGCCCTTTCGTTTATCCTTTTGTCTTCCCCTATTCTCCATGTTTAATGCATTACCTGATGTTTCACTTGTTCTTTTTTGTCACATTTCCTCGCTAAGGATAACACCAACACCATCATCAAATTTTAAAGTGTTTGAACTAGAGAGAGATTTACTTACAACCATGACCAAGTCGTTCTAACTTTCTGGCAATGAGCACAAGATTAGAAGATCCCTGACCTCATGATCAAATTCCACTTTTACAAAACTTATCTAATTAGTAACCATATTAAATTCATTTAAATGATCTGCTAATGACCCACCTTATGACATATTCATATTAAATAATATCTTCATTAGAAATACCTTATTAGACGCCCAGGGTTTTTCATACAGTTTATCCAATGTGTCCATCAGCTCCTTCGTTGTCTTTTCTTTCTAAACATTGAAATCCATTGATGCTTCTAGGCTTAGTTGTATCGTTCCTAGTGCCTTTCTGTCAAGAACCTCCCATTATTCGTCCTTCATGGTTGTCGACTTATTTTCTATTCTGCCTAATGGTAGGAATAGATCCTTCTGATATAAATAATCTTCCATATGCATCTTCCATAACTGGTAGTTTTGGCCATTGAATTTTTTTACCCTAAACTTTCCATCTTCCTCCATTGCTCCTACTCGAACTAGGAATCCTTTTTTCCTGCAAATTACCTTTCGTTATGATACTAGTTGTTATAAAAATAGGATCACAAAGCAAGAAAATAAAAAAAATGCAGAAATAAAACACAAAAGATACACAATAAAATAGAGACAAAGATATATATGGTTCATTCAGTGTGGGATATGTCCACCAGAGAAATTTTTAGGTCCTTCCTTTATTATTATCCAACAAATGAAGGGATACAACCTACAACACACATGTTGTAACTTTATATTCTTTATCTCACAGTATCCTCTCTTAGAATACAATATTCGCAATGATGCATAGCCGTAATACATTTCCCTCATAAAAGAGGGTTTCCTTTTAGGTAAAAAAACCCTAACATAACTTCTACTGTCAAATCTGCAACCTTATAATGAACAGTCCATATTTACTATGAAATTACAATATACATTTACAAGGCAATTTTTCCTTTGGGGGTCCTCTTGCCCCTAGACCCTACAAGGGGGGAAAGCCCCCCGTGTGGAGGGGTGTATAGTATTCTGGGGTGTACAGTCTTCATGGGGTGTAAACATGGCTGAAAATAAAGACCTATGAAATAGGAAGATAATTAGGCTCCACAACCAACATAGTATAGATATTTTGTTGAGGGATCTTGAGGAAAAAATCAAAGTAGCCTAGTAAAAAGGCTTGTCCTACACTACAAACAAGTCCATGTAGGTCATTATCAACACTGAGTTCAAAAGGTAATACTAACAAATGTGCCATGTTATCTTGAATACCATTAGGATAGACAAAGTAGTGATTGAAACATATGGCCAACACTACTAGTTTTAGGTCAATCATCACTTCTACTACATGAGGTCATAGTGAGAAAATAATAATGTAATTAAAGAATTATAAATTGAGGCACTTGACTTCATTTTGACCCCGAATTTCATAGAGAGATACAAGGTAGAAAAAGAACTACAAAAACAATAAAGGAAGAGGAAGTTGTTGAATATGGGAGAAAAAGAGGTTGGTCCCGTAGGGGGGAAATAAGGGACTATTGCTTGGTATAGAGAAATAAGAGGCATGAAATTCCATTAATTCAATGTAACTCTAAACAAAATATAATGGAAACAATGGCTCATTGACTAAATTCCTAATTTTCATTTTATTTCAAGTTGCAAATTGCGTCAAAATGGTATTTAGAGACACCTATGAAAATGCTATTGGGGGTATAAAAACCAAATGGATTATTGACACCATATTTTGTGACCTCGCACATGTGTATTTTTCCATTCTTGAGAAATGCACACCCTCAAATGATTTTCAAGGAATGGATTTGTAATGTTGACCCGTACCAATAATTGTTTGATTGGATCCCTCCAAATGAAATCATGGATCAAGAAGTGATATATAAAAGCACATGTTGTGGTGTGTGACTAGTAGAGGAAGGGATCCCCTATTGTAATTGCAATGTCCAAAATTCAACACAATTGATGGCTTGTCAATATAATGTTTGATTTCCATTATATCATGAGTCATAAACAACATACAAATGACATTCAATAACACTTGTAAAATTGTCGTAGGGTGATAAAAATAAAAATGATTATCAAAACTACATTCTATTACCTCGTACATTTGTATTTTTATTTTATGAATATAAAACACCCTATGTTGATGTCCAAATTAGTGATTTGTGAATTTGTCACCCCAATGCAAACTTTTGCATTACATACCTCTCAACAAAACCATAGATCTAAGACTTGTTCATGAAAACACATGTCGGGGCATGTGATTGGTGAAACAAGGGTACCACTAGGTAGTCTAATTTCACTGTCTAGAATCGAATATAATTGGAATCTCATCATCTAATGCCCAATTCAATTTTTATCATGAGTTATAACTCACGTCAGAATGGTATTTAGAGACACCTACAAAATTCCCCCCAAGGAATAAACACTAAATAGATTAGTAAAACTGCATTTCATCACTTAACAAAAGTGTATATTTTCATTCTAGAAAATAACACACCCTCCATACATGTTTGAGTCGGTGATTTGGAAATTTTAACCCCAATGTGAACTTTTGCATTACATCCACACCCAATAATTACACCATGTGTGAGCATGGCGGATGTACTATTGACATCTAATATTTACCTTTTCATAAGAGTGTAGTAGTGAGCCATTGAAAAAGTACATTCATGTGATCTTACGATATGGAAGATTGACATATTGACAAACACATCATTTTTATAGTGAATTGTGACAGGATTTTCAATTACCTTCCTAATTTCTCAGAAAGATAGCTAGAAAGACTATTCATTTAAAATTGAGGGCTCATATGGAACTTGTGAGTTACCGTGCATTGTATATGTTGGCTTCACTCTCTATTTCCACTAGTTTGTTACATAGTCATAGTATCAATGATTACTTTTCCAGAAAAAGTATAGACAATTCACAAAAATTGGAAAGGTTATACAAACTTTAGAAGTGAAATCACACTTGCAGAAAGTAAAGTGACTAAAGAAACTTGCAAGAAATAAAATCCACATGAGATGAAAAGAGATTGATTAACTAATTGTAGGAAACTAAATTCACATTCTAACTAATTGCAGGAAAGGAAATTTGCACTTGTTGAAAGGAAGTCAATTAACTATTTGTTGGAAAGAAAATCACGCTTGTTGAAAGGAAACATATTGACTACTTGTTGGAAAAGACATTAAATAAGTTCTGGAAATCAGAGCCTAATCCTTCCCAAGATGATCACTATTATTACTTAGAACAACAATCATAATTGTTGTGTTAAGCACATTTCTTCAAAAAAACTTAAGGGAATACATTTACAACATAATTTAATTAAGTAAATCAATATATAACATGAATTAATCTATTGGTAATCTACAACATACATAAATTAAATAAATCAATCTAATATAAATAAATTAAAATACATACTATAATCTAAATTAAAATGAGAATTCGAGAAATACAATTTATTTCATCATAAATTGGACTTGTGCTCTAAGAGTCATCTCAATATAATGGAAAGGGAACTCTCTTTTATACATAAATTTGTTTGAATCTAAACTAACAAATAATAAATGTAGATCCACAAGTTTCTCATGTGGTTTCCACAATTTTCTAATAAATACATAATTCCAAGATCATTGCTAGCAACTGAAACTAATATTGACTGGGAATTCCAAGATTCTTGTTAATTCCCATTGAATTTAGGATATTTTTGAATACCAAATTTGAATTATGAGATGGGATTTATAAAAAGTTGGTATAAACACATCTCAAATGACTTTTAATAGTATTTGACTTCTTAGATCCATGATATCTTCAATGGAGATCTTCAAATCTTGTGTGGAAAATCAAATTTGCACCCATACCCACCAAAAAATTGTCTCACTTATATTCAATATATTAATATCATAATTTGAAGTAGCTGGAAAATAAATTGTAGCTACCCAAATTAGATAGGAACACATGAAATTGTAGAAGAATGGATTTATGCACATGGAGAATCCATTATCCATAATTAAACCATATATATTATATTTGAATATATTTTCCATGGTTGGTGGTGGTTTATGATTGATTTCCATGGAGCCACACAACTTTCCTGCGGAATGGAAGCATCAAAATATTCCTAGAGTAATAGAAACTATGTCACAACAATGAAGTAACAATGTTGTAGCAACAACAGTGTAACAACATTGATGTAGCATCAACGATGTAATAACACTGGTGTAGTAGCAATGGTGTAACAACAACAATGTAACGACATCGGTGTAGCAACAACAATGTAATAGAAATAGTGTAACACTAGTGGTGTAACAACAATGGTGCAGCAACAACAATGTAACAACATCGATGTAGCAACAATGGTGAACCACAATGTAATAGCAACTATGACCATGATCCGGATTATTTTCAGCACGAAATGAGAGTGGAGATATAATAAAGAAATGTACATAGATATCATGAATATCCAATAATATAATAGAAATGTATCAGAGATGCAACCATAAACATAGAGATACAGTAATACACAATTTGCTATTAATGAGCGAAAATGTACAAAGACTGTAAAAATACAGAGTGAAAGACTTGCTAGAATGGTGGCAGCTTATCTCTGAGAAGAGATGTGATGGCTAATCACATTCGCAAGAAGATGATTCTACAATGAGGCTCCAAAGGCCTTTTTATCATGAAGAAAATCCAAAACCCTAACCCCTGAAGATGAAACACTAACAGTTTTGTGGACCTCGTTTTGGGTAGTTTTGGTTTATCAACTTCCCAGGGGCATAACTCTGGCATACAATCTCTGTTTGGGGTGCACAATAGATCGTTGGAAATGTATCATCAAGGAGATTCATTTTTGGGGCTCAATCAAAGGCTTTGGATATCATTAAAAATCCTGACACTAAAAAATATTCATTTAGGCCCTCAAAATGGCCCCGGAAGTCAAAAGCTGCTAAAAATAGTAAATTGCCAAAATTGTCAGAAAATTGTTTTGAGCCAGTTGAAAGAGGTGGGTGGCCAACGATATCCACATGTATCAGAACATTAGTGTAATAGAAATGGTGACCAACAATGTAACAACAACTGTGAACCATAGTGTAATAGAAAATATGACTAGTGGTGTAACAACAATGGTGATCAGAGTTGTAAAAGCAACTTTAAACTACAATGTAACATCAATTGTGTCTAGGGATGTAAAAAAAATGGTGACCAACGATGTAAAAAAAACTATGAACCATAGTGTAACAACAATTGTGACCAACAGTGTAACAACAACAATGACCAACGATGTAAAACAAATATGAATTGCAATGTAATGGCAATTGTGACTATTAGTGGAGTAGAAATGGTGAACCACAATGTAACATCAACTGTGACCAATTGTGACCAGTATTGTAACAACAACCATGAATCGTAGTGTAACAAAAACTGTGACCAACGATGTAACAACAAATAATAAAACGTCAATTTCTTGAAAATTGTGATCTGTGTTATTGAGATATTTTGAGGGTAGGCCTATGTTGTCTTAATGATGTCTCATATAGAAAATGTCAAGTACCGACTTTGTGTATTTTTCATTTCCAAGAGTAACAACAAATGGCATCCAGGAGTAGTAGCAAATGGCAACTAGTTCCGCAACAATCACAAACTAACCCCCTTTTCAAAGATTTATGAAAAATATGGCGTTTCTCTAATATTTAATCATAATTTACATGAAATACTAAGGAACTGCAATGGAAAATACTTTGGGTCTAAATATAACACACAAGCATTAAAATGGACTAATGTAGGGTCATAGATAAACAAAAAAGGATTAAAAATAGGGACAAGAGGATGTAGCAAGATGACATTTATGCATCCCAACACATTGAAGGTCAAAAGAGGTCTTTCTTAAGTTGTAGAGAGTGCTTTGAGGGTTGAGAGATATTTCTTAATTATTAAAACGTAGTTGTGGTGTACAACTTAATACTTTTCATTGACTAAGTCCTTGCTCACATAATAGGAGAAAATGGGTCTATATTGGGCTTGAATTATTTATTATCTATGGAGAATGAATGAAATTACCAACTCATTTTACCATTTGAATAATTAATGAAAACTAGTTACTTGAATCTTATTTTCTTATGTCACCTTATTTGTATCTAATTATATGCTTATGCCACCTTATAAGAAACTTGTTTATCATAATTACTTTAATCTTCTTAACTTTTTTCACCTTATAAGAAAATTCTTCTTTGCACATGTGATCCGGATTATTTTCCGCATGAAATGAGAGTGGAGATATAATAAAGAAATGCAGAGAGATATCACAGATATTCAATAATATAACATAAATATATTAGAGATGAAACCATAAACACAGATATATAGTAATACATGATTTCTATTAATGAAAGAAATGTACAGAGACTGTAAAAATACAGAGTGAAAGAATCGCTAGAATGGTGGTAGCTTATCTCTGAGAAGAGATGTGACGGCTACTCGCATTTGCAAGAAGATGATTACAATGAGGCTTTGAAGGAATTTTTACAATAAATAGGAATGCCAAAAATCCTAGACATTCAAAAACCTAACCCTAGGAGATGAAGCACCAAAAGTCATGTGGGCCCCGTTTGGGTAAGTTAGTACATCAACTTCCTGGGGTCGTAACTTTTGCATACGATCTCCATTTTAGGTGTATGATAAACCATTGGAAAGGTATCATCGAGGAGATTCATTTTGGGGCCTCAATAATTAATTTGGCTATCACTAAGAATATCGATCTAGAAAAACCTTCATTTAGGCCCTCAAAATGGCCCCGGAAGTTAAAACTACTAAAAATAGTAAATTGCTAGAAAATTGTTTTGAGCCAGTTGGAAAAGGTGGGTGGCCACTGATATCAACCTGGATCAATCCTCCCTCCTTAGGAAGCAATGGTTTTCATTGTGTTTAGTGCCCAGGGAGAGGAAAAAGCGTTTTTTGAATCTAAATCTTGGTGAGATGCTTGCCTTGTTGGAGACGTCATGTTGCTCGGTCTATGGAAGGTTATCACGAGCATGTGGCTGGAAGGGTTGGACCTTTTTAACTAGTCTAGATACATGATATTATTTTGTGAAGAAGTAATATTTACACTTTGCTACAATCTTGTCGACCTGCTTATGTTGGATAGAAGGTGCTTGGGTCGAGGCTATAGTGGTTGCAGTATCCTTTTGTTCACCTTTTGAACAAATTGTGAAGAAGATGAATTTTGTAGTATGAAATACTACCTTGCAACACTTTTTAGGTGGAACAGTAGTCAAAAATACCTCTAGTATTATGTAGAGATGACCCCCCAAAGAAACAATGACACTGCGGGGTCGAGACTCATAAACAACCTGGCGCTTCAACATATATGGTTGGCCCAAGAGAAAATCACAGACATCAAGTGGGGAAACATCACATAATACCTCATCCTTGAAGGGTTGAATGTCGTATGACAATCAACACTGTTGGCTGACATGAAGATCTCGTCCTTGGCGAAGCCACCCGATATTGTATGGCTGCAGGTGTGGTGTTGTGGGCAATCCCAACTATTTTACGACCTCTGCTGAGATGAGGTTCTTCCGGATTCCGCTATCAACAATAAAATGAAGTGAGGTCCCATTCACCCACATTTGTGAATGAAAAAGGTGCTCACCCTCTTCAGGATCTATTGGTTCTTCTGGTTTAATTGTTGCGGTCACGACAATAGTAGTGGGGTCTACGTTGATGATCTGTATTTTACTAGTATTTTTAGAATCAGATTCTGAATTAGGGTTCAACTCCTTCTCTTTGATCTTGGCCACCAATGACTGTTTTGTGTGACATTCATTGGTGTTGTGCCAGCGGCTTTTATGGAAATCGCACCATTTTTTATTGTCCTTCTTTGTCTTCCTGTGACCCTTCTTTTCCTATGGCTTGGAATGGTTTTAGAGAGAATGTTTGTTAGGGACATCTTTCTCATACTTTGGTTGTTGAGGATTTGCAAATCCAAACTCGCATTTGTTTTGTTTCTTAAAATTCTGGTCGATTTTAACAGCGTATCGATAAGAAGAACCGAGTGATGAGATGTCCAGAAAATCCATTTTAGTTTGGATGTATCTGTGTAGAGCCCCATGGTATTTCAGAACCAAATGTCGTTTGGAATCTTTGATACCCATCTTGGTGCATAAGGTATGGAAGGTATTGGTGAACCTCGAAACTACTTGGCCCCTCTATTGCCGCAGTGTGGTCCATCTCATGTACTAGTCCTTATAGTTGCCAACAGGGTAATATTGTTCCTTTACCACATCCACAAAAAAATCCCAAGTGGGCTCGGTCCCATATATTCCAAACTCCTTTATGGAAATTTTCTCCCAGCAAGTTTCCCACCAATGTTTGACATGGAGGAGATATTTAAGGAGTGCGAAGGTGATCTTTTCTCGGTCAGAAAAATTATGAACAGAGAAATAAACTTCTAACAAATTTAACCATTTGTCTATGGCATCCACATCTATCTGACCTTCAAATACGGGAATATAAAAATTAACCTGCACCTTGAAAGGAGAGGTTCTTCCAAAGTGGTTGTTTGATGAAGATGCACCTATTTCTATTGGAAGGCATTGAAGGATGTGGGAAAAATTATCCATCATTTCGTCCCTCTATTGCGTGAGAGCTTTCTCAAGCAACATATTTATAGGATCGTTTGCTCCATCGTTTTTCTTTTCTTTTGCCATGGAGGGTTTCTTGGGTGTGCGAGAGCGATTGTCTTCAAGAGAGACAAGCTCGAGACCCAACTTGATATACTCAGACCTCGTTGGGGATGTTGTTGGATAAATCAGTGAACAACACAAGACAAATAGAAAAAAACAAGACAGTACACTACTCTTTCCTTATATTTCAATTATCAAATGAGAAATGGATCTAGAACATACCTTTTAAATATCGAAGATCCAAATTCTCCAATGTAACCCAAGCTCCCTCGCGAGGCTTATGGAGAAATATCTACAAATAAACATAAGCAAATGAAGACAAGAATAAAAAAAATTATTCGATATGAAACTATGTACGTGATCAAGGAATCATACAATATGGACAAATAATATTCATATAGGAAATAAAAGTATATATGTATTAAAGAATGTGGAAGAAAGATACAATGAGATTCCTTGATGTCGTCAGGTTCCTTCCAACATTTCCTTGCTTCCCACACACTTCTTGCTACAAGGATTATGAGACCATGGATCTGATAGCTACTCACAATCTATCTTGACAAAGCAAAGTCCAAAGCCACTCTAATCAAGACAAATTCCAAATCTACAAAACTCAAGCTCAAGCCAATCTAACTTTCTCCATGAGAGATCCTCACCTTTTATAAGCTGAAGAGGATAAGGTGAGGAGGTTAGGATGATCCCACTAAATCATGGAAGCGATTAAGATCCAAACCGTTCGAAGGCCACCTCACCATAGAAGCTTCTCCTTCTAGAAGCATCGAGAAGATGCTCGTTTTTTCCACGTACAGGAATTTCCTCACCCTAGCTATAGTGCAGCATGTAGAAACTCTACAGCGTATCTTTAGTACAACTTGCAGAAATCAAGCATTTTTGCACCCTGTGTATATAACAGCCTGGGAAAATCCTCTTAATAGGGTTTTTACAATGGAAAATACAACTTCTTCTCTCAGGAAAATTTCTTCTACCTTCTTTCTTCAAGAATTCAGGCCACTGATCCTTCTAAAGACAAAGGATAGGTTTATATCATTAACGGTCATAAGAGTGATGAAAATAATGTGTAACAGAGAGCCCCCCAAAGTATGAAGTTAGGACATAGTGATAGCTGAAATACTTTGTGAAGTGTGTGTAGGGAACAAGGAACACGGCGGTCGGAAACCTGCCAACAAACAAGGAAATATAGTACAATGATATATCATCACTGAGGTAGGCATTCCCATACTCAGAATACAAATGATTCAAAGCAGAAATGTCGACATGTGAAGATTCATGTCAAGTAAGATAGGTCATGGCCACCAAACATACACTATGGATCCATGCCAATGTGACTCAAATATGAACATAGCCACAAAAAATACACTATGGATCTATGCATTAAAGACTCAAATTTGAACATAGCCACGAGACATACAATGTGGATCTATGCAACAATACAAACTGAATATACTCCAACGCAACCTGAATCTATCATAAAAGACCCAGGGTCTTCATCTCCACCACTCTATAGTACGAATCTAACCATGTGAATACATGTGTTGAAGTCGAACATAGTAGAAACCACTTGATTACTGGTCATTAATGAATATCATTAACAAGTGCAGGGGAAATCACCATTAATGTCAATGACTCCCAAGGTACTCTAGTACAATCCAACAAATGTGAATTAATGAACTGAAGTCAAACACTCGACAGAATCTACCAATCAAGGGTCAATAATGAAAACCCATTGTCTAAAGCGAGGAAACTTGCCATTAAGGCATGCAAGTTCCAAGGTACCAATTAGTTTCTAAGTCTAATTCCTAGATAATGAGTTGAAGTCTATAGGAAAAGACTCGTCACAAGAGGGCCTTAATGTATCCCCCATCAATGACACGAAATGGGTAACATAATTTGAGGTAGATTAGAGTAACAAATGATTTAGGACTGACTTACGGATGGCTGACGAAATATAAGGCTTAAGGACTGCAGAAATGGTCGACACAATAGAAGGCTTTCTAGGTTGAACATCTTTTTGAACATATTGACGACACGACTACTGTCTTGGAAAAACTGACTCAACAATAGGAATCAAAGACTAGATTGTAATCTTGTAAAGGAGTATGATCAAGAGACAAGATGATTTTCCAACTTAGACACAAAGCGAGTGAAAGGGTGTCATGTTCAAAAGTGAATCTTCCAAAGAATACAGATTTAGATACATTTATTTCCCAATTTTCCCCCACCATTTCTGGGGAGTACCTATTTATTTTTACAGAAGCTTGATGAAGATAACATATGCTTGACCTGTAATCTCATCCTTCAGATGAGTCCTTGAGATTATGTTTAACAAACCCTAGGAAGGAGTGGTTTGGTCCCATATGGGTATGTCGATGTTTGTTTAATGTATCCAAAGAAAGAAAACTTGGGGGTTTTTCATGTTTAGAGAGTCTTGAAAACACTTAAAGAGAAATATCTCAGTTCCTTTTTTGTAAAGTAGTCTGATAAGACTGAAAAAGAGATAAACTATCACTCAATAGACATTTTCTTCAAATACTTTAACGAGCATGAAAAGAACAAGGTTGCTCAACAATATTTTCATGTTTAGAGAGTCTAAAAAGAGCTTAAAGGGAACTCCATGAGGTTCCTTTTTCATATAACCTTTACGAGTTCGAAAAAGTGATAAAAGTAAACTCAGTTACATTCTCATTGATTTACGAGCATGATAAATAACAAAGACTAAGCTCGAGATTGTTTTCATTTTTATGCAAGCTTAAAACAAAACAAAACTATGCTTGGGATAGATTTTATTTTTACACAAGCTTAAAAACTAAACAAAACTATGCTTGGGATTTCCCAACACATGGTTGGTACTTATCCCCTAGCTTAAGAAGCTAGGGGCTCAACTTCAGCATGAAGTCCAGAGGCTGGAATCATTTACCCCCAAGCTTCGTCTTATCCAACGGCATAAGAGGATGAAATGAAGATTCAAATACTATACGTAAGACTTGACTCAAATGGAGAGGGGAAAAATCTATTTCATTTTTTAACGAGTTTGACACAGGAGCATGAACTATGCTCGAGAATCCAGGTTTAATCCCCAGACCTTTGTTTCATTTTTTAACTAGCTTGACATAGAAACAAGAACTATGCTCATAGGCTTGGTTTCATTTTTTAATGAGGTTTCTATAGAGACGCGAAAACTATCCTCACAGTTGGTTTCATTTTTTGATGAGCTTGAAAGCAGAAAGCCATGTTCAAAGCTAGTTTTATTTTTTAATGAGATTGAAATCGAAAAATCATGTTCATAGATACTCTTCTTGATCATGGCTTCCAAGAGGACAACGCTCCGGGAGGACACCAGGTCAAGGGATAAAATTCAGTCATGGCTTCCAAGAGATCTTCACTGGATGGAAGAGACACACTCTGGAATGACACCATGTCGAGGGTCGCGACAGGGTAAAGAGATCAAGCTCTAAAAACCCTATCAAAGAGATCACCATGTCAACTACCAGATATAAGTCATAAGAGACTGAGCTTACAGTGAGAGACTCATCTTCATCAGAAGTTGAAGGCATGGGAGACAATTCCACATAATTAACCTGTGGTGGGGGGAATACCATTTCCATATAAGAACCATTTAGGGAGGTCATCTAGTCAGGACCAATGAATGAAAGTTGATCAATAGTCACAATTCTTCCATCGTGAGGAAAATATATCACATGAAAAAGAGTGGACACAATAGCTTTCATGGCATAGACATAATCTCGCCCAAGGAGTAAAGAAATATCCAAGGGGTCTTGGACTACCATGAAATCAATAAAGATGTTTTTCCCTCCCAAAGCTATGGGAAACTGAGGAAGCATCCCTAACGGTTGATTGGCTCTTCTGTTAAAAGCTAACAGATTTTGTGTAACCGAGGCAAGTTGAGGACAACCCAAAGCTTGCCAAGTAATAGAGGAGAAAATACAAATGGACACACCTTCGTCTATTAGTGTCTAAGGAACGTCCCGACCACAAACCTGCACTATAATCTGGAAAGGAATGTGAGAGGGAAGAGGAGCTCCAGTTAGCACACCCCAATTAAAAAGGATCACCTCATTACTTGGATGGGGTTTCGCGGGAGAAGGAGGAGTACACCCTAGCATGGTATATTTTGTATCAACGAGTAAAACATGGGAAACATCGGGTTTACTCTCGAGCGAGAGAGTAGGATCGATCGATGGTGAGATCAGATCAACCACTTGGGTTTCATTCTCCAAGGGGAGAATGGGGTCGACGGGTGGAAATGGATCGACCACTTGGGTTTCACTCTCTAGCGAGAGAGTGGGATTGACTGAGGATGGGATCGGATCAACCACTTTGTCAACTGGTTCAACTAAGGATGTGACCAGATTGACTACATGATCAACCAGACTGACCGATGAAGGGACTAGATTTATCATTCCATCAACTACAGGTGGGTCAAGAGTGAGCTTGCAATAAGCAGTTGGAAGTTAAGGTTTTGAAATATTCATATCTTCCAGTAATTCCAAGGCTTCATCCATACAAGGGAAAAGGTGAGTTAGATGACTCCCTTTTCATAACATGCACGGGAACTTGACTCTACTTTTCTTCTTCCCAACTATATCGTGACTAGTTGACGGGGTGTCATCAACATGTTGTTCAGAGGTTGACGACATGGGTTGGTGAGGTTGTGTAGACCATGCTTCTATAACCTTATATAGACCAGAGCAATACTTAAGAATATGGATACCCTTACAAATCCTGCAAGGGTACTTGGGCTTACTGGTTGTTTGGATGATCTTGTCATCATCAACACTCCCAACACAATTAATAGTAACTGGTTTCTTTCCAACATGTCCGGCAGTGGTTGGAAGTTTGGACCCTTCTTTATTTTTCTCCTTCTTATTCTTTTATTTCTTCTTCTTCTTATCCACTGAGTTACTAGTTGTATAGCTTTCACTCGGCGAAGAAGATGAAATGGAAGAAGACCTTGCAAGTGAAGAAGGAGAATAAGATCTTACTGGTGAAGAAGGTAAAGGATCAACATGAGGTTTATTTTCTTGGGGGGAAGTGCTTACAAATGAAGCCCTAACTGCATCCGGGACTACCTGAGCGGAAAACAACCATACTGATAATCCAATTATGAGACCTGGAAGGCTCAAAGTAGCAATGTGAGGAGGACCAATGTTTCTGTAAGAAGGAAAAAAAAAAGGTTCCCGTGGAGCAGAGGTTCCTTCATTGGTCAGTCGGGGAACTGATGCCATTAAAACCAAAAATCCAACCTAGAGTCCACTAGGGAAAACAAGCAACACATGCTAAAAATATAGTAAGCAAGAAAGAAAACAAAACCTTCTCACAATGAGCACACTAGTTGGTGATGAAATCCAACATCGTGGGAACAAAGTAAGAAGGGGCTAAGAGAGAGCGGGTGGAAAAGTTACGTTGATGACCTGCTTAATGGACTTACACGCCAGTGCAAGCTCCCACACATAATCGTGGGTATACCCTCCAAGGGGCCCAAGTGAGTTTGGCCAATGTCAATTCTAGGTACCATGAAGACTTGCCCCTCCACATTCACCTCGTGTAAAGACCCTAAAGAGATAGGCAACTAAAGTTACCAATTACTACAATGATTCCTGGGGAAACAATTGACAGTTCAATCCACACGCAAGGGCAGGGTATTTAGCCAAAAATCAACTTGAAAGGCTTCCACTCATCATTGTGGGTATACCTTTCAAGTGAACCCCATAATACGCAAAATCTCTACACCAAGACCAACAAAGTAGGGAGAGTAACTCTTCCAGTCTCAATGCGACCTCAGGTTTGACCCTTGTGTGAGAAGGGCATCCCAGGACAAAATGTAGCAAGTGGTTTTCACCGCTCCTTAACTCAAGATTCTATGTTTGTTTGCAGCTTTGGAAAGTTATCTTCAACACCTATTCCAAATCCCTAAAACTAATATAATATAGTTTTTCTACCAGAAAATATATAAATATCTAATCAATTTTTATAAGCACTTTATTTTAAGGCAGTTGTTACTCAAGAGGAAAAATGGCATGGACTGAATGATGTTTTGACCGACTCTAAATAATGCAAAGAAATGAAAATGCAAATATTTCACTTCGGTGAAAGCTATATTACAAGAAGGAGAAAACGTTTATAATTCCCATATGCACAATGTCCCAAAAATGTTATTAAACTCATCAATATCAATATCTTAAAGAAATGAGCCAAAGAGATTGTACACCAATACACAATTTTTGACATGAAATGAGAGCACAGATATAATAAAGAAATCCAGAGAGATATCACAGATATTAAATAACATAACATAAATGTATCAGATATGCAACCATAAACACAAATATACAACAATACATGATTTCTATTAATGAAAAAAATGTACAGAGACTGTAAAAATACAGAGTGAAAGACTCGCTAGAATGGTGGAAGCTTATCTCTGAGAAGAGATGTGATGACTACTCTCATTCGCAAGAAGATGATTACAATGAGGCTTTGAAGGATTTTTTACAATAAAAAATAATTCCAAAAACCCTAGACATCCAAAAACCTAACCCTAGGAGATGAAGCGCCAAAAGTCACGTGGGCCCCGTTTGGCTAAGCTAGTACATCAACTTCCTAGGGTCGTAACTTTTGCATACGATATCCGTTTTAGGCATATGATATCCAGTTGGAAAGGTATCATCAAGGAGATTCATTTTGGGGCCTCAATCATTCCTTTGGATATCCTTTAGAAGCTTTATCTTGAAAACCCTTCATTTAGGACCTCAAAATGGCCCCTGAAGTTAAAACTACTAAAAATAGTAAATTGCCAGAAAATTGTTTTGAGCCAGTTGGAAAAGGTGGGTGGCCACCGATATCCACCTGGATAATTTCTCCCTCCTTAGGAAGAAATGGCTTCCATTACATTGAGTTCCTAAGGGAGAGGAAAAAGTGTTTGTTGAATCTGAATCTTGGTGAGCTGCTTACCTTGCTGGAGACGTCGCACTGCTCGATTTGTGGAAGGCTATCACGAGCATGTGGCTAGAAGGGTTGGAAATTTTTTATCAGTTTGGATACATGATGTTCTTGTTTTAAGAAGTAAACTTTACACTTTACTACAATCTTGTCGACCTCCTTATGTTGGATAGAAGGTGCTTGGGCCAAGGTTGTAGTGGTTGTAGTATCCTTTTGTTCACCTTTTGAATAGATTGTGAAGAAGATGAATTTTTTAGTATGAGATACTACCTTGTGACACTTTTTAGGTGGAACAGTAGTCGGAACTACCTCTGGTATTCTGTAGAGATGACCCCCCAGAGAAACAATGACACTACAGGGTCAAGACTCATAAATAGCATGGCACTTCCACATATATAGTTGGCCCAAGATAACATCACAGACATCCAGTGGGGAAACATCACATAATACCTCATCCTTTAAGGGTTGAATGTTGTATGACAATCGACATTGTTGGCTGACACAGAGATCTTGTCCTTGGCAAAGCCACCCGATGTTGTATGGATGTGGGTGTGGTGTTGTCGACAATCCCAACTATTTGATGACCTTTGCCAAGATAAGGTTCTTCTCACTTTCGCTATCAACAATAAAATGCAGCGGGGTCCCCTTCACCCACATCTGTGAATGAAAAAGGCGCTCACCCTCTTGAGGATCTGTTGCTTCTTCTGGTTGAATTGTTGTGGTTGCAACAATAGCAATGGGGTCTATTTCAAGGATCTGTCTTTTACCAATATTTTAAGAATCAAATTCTGAATCAGGTTTCGGCTCCTTGTCTTTGATCTCGGCCACTGATGACTATTTTGAGAGACATTCATCAGTGTTGTGCCAAGGGATTTTGTGGAAATCGCACCATTTTCTAGTGTCCTTCTTTGTCTTCTCGTGACCCTTCTTTACCTGTGGTTTGGAATGGTTTTTGGGAGGCTGTTTGTTAGGGAAGTCTTTCTCATACTTTGGTTGTTGCGTATTTGCAGATCTTGACTCCTGTTTGTTTTGGTGCTTAAACTTCTCCTCAATTTTAACAACGTATCGATAAGAAGAACTGAGTGATGAGATGTCTAGAAAATCCATTTCAGTTTGGATGTATTTGTGTAGAGCCCCGCGGTATTTCAGAACCAAATGTTGTTTAGAGTCTTTGATACCCAACCTGGTGCGCAAGGTATGGAAGTTATTGGTGAAATCTGGCACTACTTGGCCCCTCTCTTTCCGCAATGTGGTCCATATCATGTACTGGTACTCATAGTTTCCAATAGGGTAATATTGTTCCTTTACCGCATCCACAAAAAAATCCCAAGCGGGCTCGGCCCCATATATTCCAGACTCCTCTATGCAACTTTTCTCCCAGCAAGTTTCCCACCAATGTTTGACATTGGGGAGAGCTTTAAGGAGTGAGAAGGTGATATTTTCTCTATCGAAAAAATTATGAACATAGAAATAACCTTCTAACAGATTTAACCATTTGACTAGGGCATCCACATCTATCTGACCTTCAAATACGGGAATATCAAAATTAACATGTACCTTTCAAGGAGAGGTGCTTCCAAAGTGGTTGTTTGATGAATATGTGCCTATTGCTATCGACAGGCATTGAAGGATGTGGAAAAAATTCTCCATCATTTCATCCCTCCGTCGCGTGAGAGCTTTCTCAAGCAACAGATTTATAGGATCGTCTGCTCCGTCATTTTCAAGGATGATTTTAGGGGCTAAATTTCGCTCATGGGCTAATTTTCCATGGTTTTTCCCAAAAAGATATTCGCTATTCTAAAAATGATTCACCCAAATTCTATAGAATAAAATTATTTTTCCTTAAAAAGCACCAAACTTTTATACAAACTATATAAAATCATTAGAAATTTGATAATTTTTACAAAAATATTTTCAAACATTTATAGTTGGCATATGAAGGATTACTAAGATTTGCCTAGGTTTCTACATTTTAAAATAAGTTGTCATCCTTAAAATCATCCCTGGTCATTTTTCTTTTCTTTCACCATGGAGAGTTTCTTGGTCGTGCGAGAACGGTTTTATTCAAGAGAGACAAGCTCGAGACCCAACTTGTTTTACTTGAACCTTGTCGGGGATATGCACTAAAAAATGATCAAGAGCAGCCTTCTCTGATACCACAAATCTGGATTATTTTCGGCACAAAATGAGAGCGGAGATATAATAAAGAAATGCAAGGAGATATCGTAGATATTCAATAATATAAAATAAATGTATTAGAGATGCAACCATAAACACAAATATATAGTAATACATGATTTCTATTAATGAAATAAATGTATAGAGACTGTAAAAATACAGAGTGAAAGACTCGATAAAAGGGTGGTAGCTTATCTTTGAGAAGAGATGTGGCGGCTACTCGCATTCGCAAGAAGATGATTAAAATGAGGCTCTGAAGGAATTTTTACAATAAACAGGAACACCAAAAACCCTAGACATCCAAAAACCTAACCCTAGGAGATGAAGTGCCACAATTCATGTGGGCCCCGTTTGGGTAAGTTAGTACATCAACTTCCCCAGGTTGTAACTTTTTCATACGATCTTCGTTTTAGGCATATGATAACCCATTGGAAAATTATCGTTGAGGAGATTCATTTTGGGGATTCAATCATTGATTTTCCTATCATTGAGAAGCTCGATCCTGAAAAACCTTCAATTAGGCCCTCAAAATAGCCTCGGAAGTTAAAACTGCTAAAAATAGTAAATTGCCAAAATTGACAGAAAAATGTTTTGAGCCAGCTGGAAAAGGTGGGTGGCCACCGATATCCACCTGGATCAATCCTCCCTCCTTAGGAAGTAATGGTCTCCATTGCATTGAGTGCTCGAGGGAGAGGAAAAAACATTTGTTGAATCTGAAGCTTGGTGAGTTGCTTTCCTTGCAAGAGATGTCGCACTACTCGGTTTGTGAAAATCTATCACGAGCATGTGGGTGGAAGAGTTGGAACTTTTTAACCAGTTTGGATACATGAGATTATTTTGTGCAGAATTAATCTTTACACTTTGCTAAAATCTTGTCGACCTCCTTCTGTTGGATAGAATGTGCTTGGGTTGAGGCTGTAGTGGTTGCAATATCCTTTTGTTCACCTTTTGAACAGATTGTGAAGAAGCTGAATTTTGTAGTATGAGATACTATATTGCGACACTTTTTAGCTAGAACAATAGTTGGAACTACCTCTGATATTATGCAGAGATGACCCCCAGAGAAACAATGACACTGTGAAGTCGAGACTCTTAAACAACATGGGGATTCCACATATATGGTTGGCCCAAGAGAACATTAGAGACATCCAGTAGGGAAACATCACATAATACCTCATCCTTGAAGGGTTGAATGTCATATGACAATCGACACTCATGGTTGACACGAAGATCTCGTCCTTGGTGAAGCCACCTGATGTTGTATGGTTGTGGGTGTGGTGTTGTTGACAATACCAACTATTTGACGACCTCTTCTGAGATGAGGTTCTTTTGGATTCTGTTATCAAAAGTAAAATGCAGCGGGGTCCCCTTCACCCACACATGTGAATGAAAAAGGCACTCACCCTCTTCAGGATTTGTTGGTTCTTCTGGTTGATTTGTTGCAGTCACGACAATAGTAGTGGGGTCTATGTCGATGGTCTTTCTTTTACCAGTATTTTCAGAATCAGATTCTGAATCAAGGTTCGACTCCTTGTCATTGATCTCAACCACCAATGACTGTTTTGAGCGACATTCATCGGTGTTGTGTCAGGGAATTTTGTGGAAATGACACCATTTTCTAGTGTCCTTCTTTGTCTTCCCGTGACCCTTCTTTTCCTATGGCTTGGAATGGTTTTTGGTAGATTGTTTGTTAGGGTCGTCTTTCTCATACTTTGGTTGTTTAGGATTTGAAGATCCAAACTCCCCTTTGTTTTGGTGCTTAAACTTCTGGTCGATTTTAACAATGTATCGATAAGCAGAACCGAGTGATGAGATGTCTAGAAAATCCATTTCAGTTTGGATATATATGTGTAGAGCCCAACGGTATTTCAAAACCAAATGTCGTTCAGAGTCTTTGATACCCATCTTGGTACACAAGGTATGGAAGGTATTGGTGAACTTTGGAACTGCTTGGCCACTCTCTTGTCGCAGTGTGGTCCATCTCATGTACTGGTCCTCATAGTTTCCAACAAGGTAATACTATTCCTTTACCGCATCCATAAAAAATTCCCAAGTGGGCTCGGCCCCATATATTCCAAGCTCCTCTGTGGAAATTTTCTCATAGCAAGTTTCCCACCAATGTTTGACATGGGGGAGAGCTTTAAGGAGTGCGAAGGTGATTATTTCTCTATCAGAAAAATTATGAACGGAGAAATAACCTTCTAAGAGATTTAACCATTTTTCCAGGGCATCCGCATCTATCTAACCTTCAAATACGGGAATATCAAAATTAATCCGTACCTTGAAAGAAGAGGTGCCTCCAAAGTGGTTTTTTGATGAATATGTGCCTATTGCTATCGGCAGGCATTGAAGAATGTGGGAAAAATTCTCCATCATTTCTTCCCTCTATCACGTGAGAGTTTTCTCAAGCAACACATTTATAGGATCGTTTCTTGGGTGTGCAAGAGAGATTGTATTTAAGAGAGACAATATTGAGACCCAACTTTATATACTCGAACCTAGTCAGGAACATGCATTGAAAAATGATCAAGATCAACCTGCTCTAATACCATTGATCTGGATTATTTTTAGCACGAAATGAGAGGGGAGATATAATAAAGAAATGTAGAGAGATATCACAGATATTCAATAATTTAATAGAAATGTATCAGAGATGCAACCATAAACATAGATATATAGTAATAGACAATTTCTATTAATGAAATAAATGTACAGATACTGTAAAAATATAGAGTGAAAGACTCACTAGAATGGTGGCAGCGTATCTCTTAGAAGAGATGTGATGGCTACTCGCATTTGCAAGAAGATGATTACAATGAGGATATGAAGGCATTTTTACAATAAAAAATAATCCCAAAAACTCTATACATCCAAAAACCTAACCCTAGGAGATGAAGCACCAAAAGTCATGTGGGCCCTGTTTGGGTAAGTTAGTACATCAACTTCTCAAGGTCGTAACTTTTGCATATGATCTCCGGTTTAGGTGTATGATAGCCCGTTGGAAATGTATCATTGAGGAGATTCATTTTTTGGCCTCAATCATGCCTTGGGACATAATTGGTAAGTTATATCTCTAAAAACTTTCATTTAGGCCCCCAAAATGGCTCCAAAAGTTAAAAATGCTAGAAATAGTAAATTGTCAAAATTGCCAGAAAACTGTTTTGGGCCAGTTGGAATAGGTGGGTGGCCACTGATATCCACCTGGATCAATCCTCCCTCCTTAGGAATAAATGTTCTCCATTGTGTGGATTGCTCAGGGAAAAGGAAAAAGTGTTTGTTGAATCTGAATCTTGGTGAGCTGCTTGCCTTGTTGGAGACGTCGCGCTGCTCGGTTTGTGGAAGGCTATCGTGAGCATGTGGCTGGAAGGGTTGGACCTTTTTAACTAGTATGGATACATGATATTCTTTTGTGCATAAGTAATCTTTACACTTTTCTACAATCTTGTGGAATTGCTTCTTTTGGATAGAAGGTGCTTGGGCTGAGGATGTAGTGGTTGCAGTATCCTTTTGTTCACCTTTTGAACAGATTGTGAAGAAGCTAAATTTTGCAGTATGAGATACTACCTTGCGACACTTTTTAGGTGGAACAATAGTTGAAACTACCTCTGGTATTCTGTAGATATGACCCCACAGAGAAACAATCACAATGCGGTGTCGAGACTCATAAACAACATGGCGCTTCCACATATATGGTTGGCCCAAGAGAACACCACACACATCCAGTGGGGAAACATTACATAATACCTCATCCTTAAAGGGATGAATGTCGTATGACAATCGACACTTCTCGTTTCAAGAAGATATCATCCTTGGCAAAGCCACCCGATGTTGTATGGCTGTGGTTGTGGTGTTGTCGACAATCCCAACTATTTGACAACCTCTGCTAAGATGAGGTTCTTCTGGTTTTCACTATCAACAATAAAATGAAGTGGGGTCCCCTTCACCCACATATGTGAATGAAAAAGGAGCTCACCCTCTTTAGGATTTGTTGGTTGTTTTGGTTGAATTGTTCTGGTCACGACAATAGCAGTGGTGTCTACGTCGATGACATGTCTTTTACCATTATTTTCAGAATCAGGGTTCGACTCCCTGGCTTTGATCTCGGCCACCAATGACTGTTTTGAGTGACATTCATTGATGTTGTGCCAGGGGATTTTGTGGAAATATTACCATTTTCCAGTGTCCTTCTTTGTCTTCCTGTGACCCTTCTTTTCATGTGGCTTGGAATGGTTTTTTGGAGATAGTTTGTTAGGGTTGTCTTTCTCATACTTTGGTTTTTGTGGATTTGCAGATCCGAACTCCCATTTGTTTTGGTTCTTAAACTTCTGCTCAATTTTAATAGCGTATCGATAATCAGAATCGAGTGATGAGATGTCCATAAAATCCATTTTAGTTTGGATGTATCTGTGTAGAGCCCTACAGTATTTCAAAACCAAATTTCGTTCGGAGTCTTTGATACCCATCTTGGTGCAAAAGGTATGGAAGGTATTGCCGAACTCTGAAACTGCTTGGCCCCTCTATTTTTGCAGTGTGTTCCATCTCATGTACTGGTTCTCGTAGTTTTCAACAAGGCAATACTATTCATTTACCATATCCACACAAAAATCCCAAGTGGGCTCGACCCCATATATTCCAGAGTCCTTTGTGGAACTTTGATCCCAGTAAGTTTCCCACCAATGTTTGACATGGGGGAGAGCTTTAAGGAGTGCGAAGGTGATCGTTTCTCTATCGAAAAAATTATGAACAGAGAAATAACCTTCTAATATATTTAACCATTTGTCTAGGGCATCCACATCTATCTGACCTTCAAATATGGGAATATCAAAATTAACTTGTACCTTGAAAGGAGAGGTGCTTCAAAAGTGGTTTTTTGATGAAGATGCACCCATTTCTACCGGTAGGCATTGAAGGATGTAGGAAAAATTATCCATCATTTCGTCCCTCTGTCACGTGAGAGCTTTCTTAAGCAACAAATTTATAGGATTGTCTGCTCCATCGTTTTTATTTTCTTGTGCCATGGAGGGTTTCTTGAGCGTGCGAGAGAGATTATCTTCAAGAGAGACAAGTTCGAGACCCAACTTGCTAAACTTCGACCTCATCGAGGACATGCACTGAAAAACAATCAAGAGCAGCCTACTCTAATACCACTGATCAAGATTATATTCAGCATGAAATGAGAGCGAAGATATAATAAAGAAATGCAGAGAGATATCGCAGATATTCAATAATTTAACAGAAATGTATCAGAGATGTAACCATAAATACAGATATACAATAGTACATGATTTTTATTATTGAAATAAATGTACAGAGACTGTAAAAATATAGAGTAAAAGACTCGCTAGAATGGTGGCAACTTATCTCTGAGAAGAGATGTGGCGGCTACTCTCATTCGCAAGAAGATTATTTCAATGAGGCTCTGAAGGAATTTTTAAAATAAGCATGAACGCCAAAAACCATAGACATCCAAAAACCTAACCCTAGGAGTTGAAGCACCAAAAGTCATGTGGGCCCCGTTTGGGTAAGTTAGTACATCAACTTCTCGGGGTCGTAACTTTTGCATATGATCTCCGTTTTAGGCATATGATAGCCCGTTGGAAAGGTATCATCGAGGAGATTCATTTTGAGGACTCAATCATTCTATTGGTTATAATTGAGATGCTCGATCCCAAAAAACCTTCATTTGGGCCCTCAAAATGGCACTTCCACATATATGGTTGGCCCAAAAGAACATCATACACATCCAGTGGGGTAGCATCACAAAATACCTCATACGCCTAAAATGAAGATCATATGCAAAATCCATTTCAGTTTGGATGTATCTGTGTAGAGCCCCATGGTATTTTAGAACCAAATTTCATTCGGAGTGTTTGATACCCAGCTTAGTGGGCAAGGTATGGAAGGTATTGGGATTGAAGGATGTGGGAAAAATTATTCATCATTTCGTCCCTCTGTCGCGTGAGAGCGTGCTCAAGCAATAGATTTATAGGATCGTCTACTTCATCGTTTTTCTTTTCTTCCTCCATGGAGGGTTTCTTAGGCGTGCAAGAGAGATTTTATTCAAGAGAGACAAGCTCGAGACCCAACTTTCTATACTCAGACCTCGTCGGGGACATGCACTAAAAAACGATCAAGACCAGCCTGCTATGATACCACTGATCCAGATTATTTTCGGTATGAAATGAGAACAGAGATATAATAAAGAAATGCAAAGAGATATCGTAGATATTCAATAATATAACATAAATGTATCAGAGATGCAACCATAAACACAGATATACAGTAATACACGATTTATATTAATGAAAGAAATGTACAGAGATTGTAAAAATATAGAGTGAAAGACTCACTAGAATGGTGGAAGCTTATCTCTAAGAAGAGATGTGACGACTACTTCCATTCACAAGAAGATGATTGCAATGAGGCTCTGAAGGCCATTTTACAATAAACAGGAATGTCCAAAACCGTAGACATAAAAAAACCTAACCCTAGGAGATGAAGCACCAAACTTCATGTGGGCCTCGTTTAGGTAAGTTAGTACATCAACTTCCCGGGGTCGTAAATTTTGCATACGATCTCCGTTTTAGGCGTATGATAGCCCGTTGGAAAGGTATCGTAAAGGAGATTCATTTTCATGCCTCTATAATTCATTTTAGATATCATTGAGAAGATATATCCAAAAAAAACTTCATTTAGGTCCTCAAAATAGCCTCGGAAGTTAAAACTGCTAAAAATAGTAAATTGCCAAAATTGCCAGAAAATTGTTTTGAGCCAGTTGGAAAAGGTGGGTGGCCACCAATATCCACCTGGATCAATCCTTCCTCCTTAGGAATAAATGGTGTTACCCATTATTTTTGTCGTCATGATGATGTATTGATGATGGTGTACTCAGGCTCTTGATTGGAGCTTTCTCTTGAGAAAAGTTACCTTCATCTCTTTCTAGAAATCACATTTTTTAGGAATGTTCATAGGCTGCTAGTATATTTGCCTGTGAGAATGCATGATTCTCACAGACTGCCTTAAGCCAGGGTGCGATAAGTTTGCACTGTGTTGAACTGCTAGGGTGCGAACTCTTTCTAAAGAAGGGTAAAAGATGAATTCTCGAAGCTTCTAGAAGGGAATCTTCTAGAAGGATGAGATGGCATTCGAATGATTATCCTAGTACTAGATTCCCTGATATTTTGGGATCATTCTTATCTAAGTAACTAATTCATTCTCTCCTATATATTGAGAGAATTCTCATGGAAAAGGTTAGAAGCAAACAAGGTCAAGCAAGACATTGGAGAATTGGTGAAAGACTGTGTGAAGGACTTATGCTACAACAACTAGGAAACTCCAGCAAGTTTATCAAAGGTGGTTGATCTTCTTCATGCAAGTGAGCAAGTGTGTGTGTCAAAGCCAAGGGTCATTGAAAGGAAGTTTGCAACATCAAGGCTCAGGTTGTAATCTTTACTTTCCATCAATATGATACAGTAATATGTCCCTTTCCCATAAAGCTAGTTCCACTTTATTATATAACTCCTTGATCATATACATAGATTAACTATTGAATAGATTGTGCTTTCTTCACTTTGGTTGGTTTGTGTTGTCTTGGTCTTGGCTGCACAAGAGAACTGGAGCGAAGCAGGAGAAACAAAGACTATAGGAAGCGATTATAAGATATGTAACTTGTTCTTGCCTCCTAGTTCATTCGATAGTCAAAATCTAGGGAAATAGTATTATTCTGTCTTGCTTTGTTCTAGATCTAGGTGGATCTAGGGAGATCGGTTTGTGTCCGCACTTACAGATTTATCCAATAACAAAATTGGTGACTCCACTGGGGACAATCCCATTTTCTTTGTGGCTTTTGATATTTTTCTGTGGCCATTTTCTCTGGTTTCACTTTTCTCTTGTCCTATCAGTCTCTGAGTCTTCAGGATATCCTGATAGACCTTCGAGATCTAGAAGCCTTCTTGAATTTTGCTTCATTTTTCAAATTTTTGCTTATGTTCAGGGATTCTCACACTGCACTTCATTGCAGTCTGCGAGAATAGGTAGAGTTGGCACTCTGCCTATAGGTTTCAGTGCGAGGTTCTCGCACCCTGCTCAAGGGTCACCTACGAGAATCACTTATTCTCGCACTGTGTTATATTGCCTACCTGCAAACACTCTTTTTCAAAAATTTGATTTTAAGTTTTGGCATTTTTAACTGCCCAGATCAGTTTGATTGCCTCTTGTGAGTTTCTTGGACCTCTTATTGGTATCTTTCTTGTCTTTGTTTGTATGCATGAATAGTCTTAGGATTTCAAGGCTTTTCTTGTCATTTTGGACTTGACTTTCGTTTCTTGGCTTTTCTTGGCAAAACCATTCTCTATGACTTTAGAATCTGAGTGAGTTTGATTAGTTAAGATCTAGGGATTGGTTGAAAGTTAAGTTTGTTTGGTTTTATCATTTTCTTTTGGTTTGAAAGATCATTTTCTTTTGCATTTGAAAAGACTTAATTGGTTTGCTCTTTATTTTTGCTTTCATTGAAAGAGTAGATTGGGTTATTTTCTTGTTCGTTGATTTGATTTTCTGTACTCTCACTGTCATAGTCTGAGTCCTTTTTGAAAAGTGAACACAAGGTTTTTCTTTCAAAAACTTGTTTTTGTTTTTAGAAAACATTGCAAAATCAAATTATTGAGCTTGTTGAAGTATTTGAAAAAGACACAATAGAGAATTTTCATTTGATAAGTGATTGTTTGCATTGGCATTTGAACAGAAATTTTGCATTATAGTTCAAGGTTGATCTGGAAAACTCTCTCTCTCCCATACATAGGATTCATCGAACGAAAAGTGATATATTTCATTCTCATCCTTGCATTGTTGGGTCAAAGTCATACAACATAAGTTTCATTTCCGTTACCTTTGAGTAAACAACAGCCTTTAATAACACTGCGTAATCATAAAATTTATCTAGTAACTCTTTTCTAGGGCTCTTTTACACCAACATTTAGCTAGGCTAGCGCTTTGGAGTAGGAAGAGAGATACACCCTCCAAAAGCATAAAACACACAATATCATCTTGTGTTAGGGAGATTTAAATTCCATTTGCAACATCTTGTCCTGGGAAGCCCTTCTCACACAAGGGTCAAGCACAAGGTTGCATTGGTATTGGCAGAGTTACTCACCCTGCTTTGTTGGTATCAGTGTAGAGATTGCACGTATTACGGGGATCACTCAAAGGTATACCCACAATGATGAGTGGAAGCCTTTTGAGTTGATTTCGGGCTAAATACCCTGCCCTTGCATGTGGATCGGACTGTCGACTATTCCCCCAGGATTTATTGTTGTTGGTGGTGACCTTAGTGGCCTATCTCTCTAGGTTCTTACCTGAGGTGACTGTGGAGGGGAAAGTCTTCACGATACCTGGAATTGACGTTGACCAAACTCACTCGGGCTCCTTGGAGGGTATACCCACGATTATGTGTGGAAGATTGCACCAGGGTGTAAGTCCATTAAGCAGGTCGTCATCGTAACTTTTCCTCCCTAGCCCTGCCCCTTCTTGTCTCATTGTTGCGACATTGGATTTCATCACCAACTAGTGGCTTCAAAATTAGAAGGTCTTGTTTGCCTAGTGATTGCTTCCTAGATTTTGTTTACTAGCGTGTGTTGTTTGTTTCTCGAAGTTGACCATAGGATTTTCTTCGCGGAGCTTGTCACTCGTTTACAATAGCTCCCCCACGTTGTTCACATAGAATGCAGGGTTTATCTCCAGAGCATCTGGATGGTACACAACCCTTGCCTACATATACACCTGAGGGCTCTCCTTGGCAAGGTGAAGCCGCAGTTGTTACCACACCACAAGTGGAATCAACTGACTCTCTAGAACCTTTTCAAATTACCAATACTAGAGAGGAATTTTGAATTCGCCATGGTGAACAACCATTTATGCGATTAAATTCTTCTGGAGAACTTGTTGTTACCTCTTCTGGATCACCCATTGGGCCTTAAATTTCCCGGTGTAGAAGGCCAAGATCCTTTTTGGTCTATCGGTGATTTCCGCAGGACCCTTTTTAGTCCTAGTTCGCCTGTGGTCTCTGAAATCAACCCTCCAGTGTTTTCTGAGACAGAGTCTGTACCAGTGAATATTACTTATAACTTTACTCTCCTTTCTGAAATGGCCCATCTTGCAGCTACTACGAGTGTCCCAACCGGGTTCACTACAGTTGGTCTTGCTCCTATAAACACCCAGCGAATGCCCAATGTCATTCCAACGCTACCACTCGAGTACCATGCGTTTAATGCTTTGTTGAATGCTTATGTTCCAACACCTTCGCAAACCCCTGTCAGTTCTCCAGGTGGTCCTTCTTTTCCTGGGCATCCCATTCCCAGTTTTATTCCAACACTCCCTCAATTTCCTTTTGGCAATCCTAATCCTAGTGGCACTATCCCATCCATTACACCAAACTTGCAGATTCCCATTGGTGGACAAGGTGGTACAATTCAGCCTCCTCTTACCGGACACATTCCAGTTACTATACAACCTTCGATTGGGACACAACTTTCGGTTGGAACTCCACCTACGCTAGGGGGACCAACCCCACCTTTTGGGCAAAATATACCCCCTGCTTTGGCCCAGTATTGGAATCAGATGATACAAAATATTCCTCAAATGACTGGGGGGCAGTAGCCTGTCCCTACTATAGGCCAACCATATCTAGGTATACCCAATCCTATTTGGGGTCAGGGTCAGAATGCTCAAACTCAGGTCCCTGCTCAAACTCAAGGTTACAATAATTGGAACTACTATCTGCTCCAACCACCACCGAATCTGCCTGGACAGACTACTTATGGTCCTACTGGTTTGCCAACAGGGCTTCCACCCCAAAGCCACCAGTACCCGCAGGTGAATCGACAGTTACCTTTTCTTGCTACTTTGGATTTGCCAGATTTGTCTAGGATTTTAAATGATCTTATTCGTCACTCTCCCCAATGGCCTGTTATTCCAGCTAAGCTTCCATCGGACATCCCTAAATTCGATGGAAAAGTGGGAGAGGACCCGAACAATCATGTTATGACTTTTCACCTATGGTGTTCATCCAACTCATTGATGGATGACTCTATTCGTTTACGTCTTTTTTAACGAACCCTTACCAGTTCTGATGCGAAGTGGTATATTGAATTGCCACAAGGTTTCTTCTCTAATTTCAACACCCTAGCTATGGCTTTCCTTACAGATTACAAGTTACCGATCCGTTATGATACCGGGACTGAGATTTTGACTTCCTTCAAACAGACTAAAGGCACTCATATATCTGATCATATTCCTGAGTGGCGAAGATGTCGACGTCTCATTGAACTTGAACTCCCTGATCAATTACTGGCAGAATGGTTTACGAAATCATTTGTGAATGAAATTGGTAAAGACATTGCCATGTGGGGCGTGGTTACGAAGGAGCAGGCTATAAGTCGTGCTCAATATCTTGATCTCGTTTATTCGCAAATGGGAACATTTTACGATTTGCTACCTGAATTACCTCGTCCTAGTACTTCCAACACTTCAACTGGTCCAGCTGCCTCGCATGCAGCTGATGGTGTGATTGGTACTGCCCAGGCCCACTCACATTCTGTTTCAAGCACCACCCCTAAATATGCTTCTTCTAATGTTCAAAATGCTCCATCTCCTGCCACTCCCACCGGTAAAATTTCTGAGGTTAATGCTGTTCAATCTACCCCGGCAGGTAAAAAAAAATCTAAAAAGGGGAGAGGCAAGAATAAGGAGGGAAAACATAATAATCAAGTAGAGTAAACTAAAACCACTCCTGTTGAAGATTGGGATAAGCAAAAACCACGATACCCTTGCCTTATATGTGGTGACGATCACTACACAAAGGATTGTCCATGACGTGCCGAGCTCACGAAGTTCCTTCAAGGAGCTCCTAAACCATCTACACCGGTTGTCTTGTCCCAACCCTTCCCGTCTCAATAGCAAGCTCAGTTGGTCATTCAAGACCAACCCTCCTCTTCTATGACATCATATGTTCTGATGTGTACTAGTGATTCTAAGCAAAACAACGTTGCACTCAAGACTAGAGCCAAACATTATACTCCATCTAAGGAGAAGGCTGATGATTTACCTCCTGCTTTGGTCCAACCCTCTCCCGTGACTCCACCTACTAACGGTCCTCTTCATCTCGAATGACCAAGCCTTGATACAGTTCTACAACCACCCCCAAAAGGTGTCGTTAGGAAATCGGCTTTCAATCCTCATGCTTGTACGGCCCAGAACTACAACATTGTTGAAGATCTGGCCCAGGCACCTTCAGCGATGTCAGCCCTTGAAGTCCTTCAGTCTTGTCCTGCACAACGGAAGGCACTGTTGAAATCTATAGGTGGAATTGACCCGACAGATACGAATCTCATAGTCTTTGACTTAGATGATCATATTCCACGGTTACCCCCACAACTCGCATTCCAGATATAGGTTGTTGTCTCTGACAAGAACATTTGCTGAATTGTTATCGACGAGGGTGCCTCAACGTGTGTAATTTCTTTTGCTTGTTGGAAAGCCATTGGCTCTCCTCCCTTGAATGAATCACAAAACACTCTTAAAGCCTTCAATGGCTCTGGTTTTAAGCCTTACAGTGTTCTTCCTTCATTGCCTATCACACTAGAAGATAAAATGGTCCAAGTCGAAGTGGAAGTATTTGACGCTCCTCTTGATTATAATCTTCTACTTGGCCATAGCTGGATCGATTCCATGTGCGTCGTTGTGTCAACACTTTTCCATGTAGTACGTTTCCCTCATCAAGGAAATGTTGTTACCGTTGACCAACTTGCCTTATTCAACTCTGATATTCATACTGGCAACGTGTCATTTATTGCTAAAACCCCACGGGTTATGAGAACATCGATGTCGGCCTTTTAAAGGACTCCTCGTTAATGGGTACTTTCCCCATTCCACCACCCGATGTTTCACGCCCGTTAGTTGCTTCAATCAACATGATATCCACCGTGCCTCACGAACTTCCTGTGTTACATGACCCTTGGATTGTCCCTAACCCTGGAGATCATCTTCATTTCGGAGACGTAATGACGTTAAGTCTGGTTGAGTCTTCTTATCAAGCCATTCAATTGGCAACACCTTCTACCTCTTCTCTTGATGAGTTGTCTCCCGATTCTTTTTGTGTTATTTTTCCCACTGATGAGATGATCATGTCCGTCATGGAGGACACCCCTTGGGATGATGGACATCATCGTTCCATACTTTTTTTGGAGCAACAGACTCTTGAGAACTACCAACGGATTTTGACTCCATCGACCGTTGTTGTTATTTCGACGGTTCCCACGACTTCACACGAGGTGTTTTCTGAAGGGAACTTAAGTAACATATCGCCCATGATTCCCATTGACATATCCATTAAACCTGGAATTGTTGAAAATGTTCACATTGGAGCTTCGTGTTCTTCTGATAAAATCATCACCTATACATCTCTGTTCAAAGAATTTCGTGACATCTTCTCCTAGAGATATGAAGAGATGCTAGGTATCGACCCTACAATTGTTGTACATGAGATAAAGACATACCCTGGAACTAAACCTGTCCGGCAACGCCTTCGTCCGGTCCACCCACGTAAAGCGACAGCTATCAAGCTCGAAGTTGAAAAACTTCTAAAAGCCGGTTTTATTTATCCAGTGGCTCTAACAGAATGGGTTTCCAATCCTGTTCCAATTGATAAGAAAGAAGGCAGTATTCGTGTATGTGTTGATTATAGGGATATTAACAAAGCTTTTCCAAAAGACAACTTTCCAACCCCTTTCGTCGACCATATTGTCGATGACTGTGCCGACAGTGAAATCTTCTCTCTCATGGATGGTTTCTCCGGCCATAATCAAATTAACATCACTCCCAAGGACCAACATAAGACTGCTTTTATTTGTCCTTGGGGTACTTTTTCCTATAGGAAACTTCCCTTCGGTCTTAAGAACATTGGTGCGATGTTTCAACGTGCTATGTCTTATGATTTTCATGATATAAAGCATATCGTTCAACCCTATTTGGATGATTTAGCCACTCATTCTATGCGTAGAGTCGATCACCCTTCAGAACTCCAAGCCATTTTCGTTCACTGTCGTTTCTATCGTATACGTTTAAATCCTCATAAATGCGTTTTTTGTGTAGAATCCGACCGTCTTCTAGGTTTTATTGTTTCGCGTCAAGGGATCAGGGTGGATCCTATTAAGGTTGAGGCGATTCTTAATCTCCCTCCTCCTTCTACATTGTGCCAGTTGCAAAGTTTGCAGGGGAAAGCAAACTTTCTTCGTCGTTTTATTCCTAATTACGCCGAGATCACTCGTAGTTTTACGCGGCTACTAAAGAAATATTTAGAGTTCGTTTGGGATATCGTTGCCAACAATACCTTTGAAGCTTTAAAGTTATCTCTAACGCATGCTTCGCTTCTCTTTCCTCCTGATTATAGTCACGATTATTTCCTTTATCTTGCTGCCTCGGAGTACACTATTGGCATGGTTCTCGTCCAAGAGGATGATGCGCACGATGAACATGTTGTTTACTACTTGAGTCAAAGTCTCACACCAACTGAAATCAATTATCAACATGTTGAAAAACTGGCCCTGGCTGCCATTCAAGTTGTCCAACGCTTTCAACATTATATCCTCTCATGGAAGACTACGGTGATTTCTCATTGTAACCCTATGCAACATATTTTGACACGTCAATTGCTTGGGGGAAAGTACTCCAAATGGATTGTCATACTCCAGGAGTTTGACTTGGAATTCGATCGCGCCAAGTCTAAGAAATCCTTAGTTTTCGCTGAGTTGATATGCGATTTTCCTCATTCTGCGATGGAAAATGTAGCAGTAGATTCATTACCCGATGAATCTATTTTCCTTATTAGCACTGATGATCTTTGGTATGGGGATATCATTATATATCTCCAAACCCAGACTTTCCGGCCTACTTTGTCTAGTACTGAACGATGTCGCATACGATATCAAGCTCGTCAATACATTATACTTGGGGATACTCTTTATCGTCGAGGAATTGACTTTGTTTTCCGACGTTGTTTAACATTCGACAAAGCCGAGAAATCTCTGAATGACTGCCATTCTGGAGCATGTGGTGGTCATATGTCTGGGTATGCTACTACCCAGAAGATCTCACGTGCAGGATATTTTTGGCCTTCTTTGTTTCATGACTACATTACTGCTGTTCAAAAATGCCATGCCTGCCAGACCTACAATCAAAAAATTCGGTCACATCCTGCTCCTCTTCATCCTGTGGTCTCAGTTGGTCCTTTTGAAAAATGGGGCATTGATTTCATGACATGTCACCCTCACTCGGCCAGGGGGCATGGTTACATCATTGTAGCTATTGATTACTTTACAAAATGGGCTGAGGTGATGCCGACATTCGATAATACTGGAAAGACTGCAGCATTGTTTCTTTTTAATCACGTTATAGCTCATTTTGGTGTTCCCCACGCTATCGTCACTGATCATGGTAGCCACTTTAGGAATTTTATGATGTTGAAACTTATGGAAAAGTTGGGTCTTCGTCATGATAACTCAACACCCTATTATCCACAAGTTAATGGTCAAGTCGAAGTGATAAACAAAGTTCTTATAACTATGCTTCGACGGATGATAGGAATTCATAAAACAAGTTGGCACACAATGTTGTTTTCGGCATTGTGGGCATATCAGACATCTGTCAAATCTGCTACTGGGTTTACGCCTTTTCGATTAGTCTATGGTGTGGAAGCCATTCTTCCTATAGAATGCGAGATACCCTCTCTGAAGCTAGCTGTAGAACTCTTACCCAACACTTCTGCTGAAGAAGAACGTCTATTGTATCTAATGTGATTAGACAAAACTCAACGTGACGCCACTCTAGCAATAGAAGCCCAGAAAAAATGTGTCAAAGCACAATATGAAAAGCATGTCAAGCCTCACATTTTATCTGAAGGTGATCTTATTCTTCTCTATAAACAGGATCGAGATGTGTTAGGAGCTTGGAAATTCGAACCAATGTGGCAAGGTCCTTATATTGTTCACCCAGTTTTGGAAAAAGGAGCATATGAGCTGGTAGATTACGATGGTATACCTTTGAGTGAACCCAGGAATGGGTTGTACTTGAAGAAGTACTATGCATAAATCATTTGTGCACAAGTACCTATATTTTAATGTATAATACTTTGTGTGTGTTACTATAGTTTTCTTTTGTCATTATCTGGTCTCTGCCCTTATGTGACATTGTGTTTGATTTCCAGATGTCGAAGTTTTTGCTACCCTATATTGGCTTCGCTAATGGCACTAGCCGTAGTATTCGGAACCTTGCATCCACTATGTGGGCAATCTATGCCCCAACAAATGAACTTGTATCTTTATGAGGTGTGTGCCTCGGCCATGCAACCAACAACATTGCAGAGTATAGCGCAGTTATTGAATTATTGGTTGATGCTATCTCGCTTGGAATTTTTCATTTGGTTGTGCGACTTGACTCACAGCTTGTAGTACTACAACTAAGTAATATCTACTCTATTCGAAGTCCTACTTTGTTACGGGTGTATTTGCGAATTCACCTCTTAGAGCATTATTTTGATCATATTGAATATCAACATATTCCTAGATGTCTAAACACATTAACATATGCATTGGTTAATTATGTATTGGACAGACATTTGAATCATTTATAAATCAAACACGTCAAAATTCGTACAATATAAAGTAAACCGGTAGAATCCGTCTGTATATATAACGATCAAAAGGTTTTTTACAAAAAGTTTGTGCGAAGACCAAAATATCAAAAATGGAAGCTTATAGATTCTACAAAGTGACTTCATGGATGACATTCATGGTAACACACGACTGCCCTAGCAACCCTACGGAGCAGTCGACTCATAGCTACTGATACCCCTACAGTATGATGTTGATCGCATCGTGGAACCTCTTCCAGAGTCATATCTGGAATGTCTGTAGTAAGGCCCTCTAGATTTTGTTCCACTACTTGATAATCCTCAGCATACTATTTACCTCTCCTCGCCACTAGATGGGAGAAGTGCCGGGAGGTCTATATGGTCCAACATCTGTGTTATCAACAAATGATTTTGTATTAGTCTTTGGATGAATATATAAAAACAAAAACATTTGAATATGATAAAAATTCAAAAACATTTAAAAAGAGAAAATGTGTGTACTTCTTACCAAGGTCACCCCACTAAGTATCCTCTGGTAGTGCTAAATCCAGATCTCCTAGGAAATCCAACCTAGCATAAGCGTAGTCATCGACCATCAACATCTGGGTTTGAAGCCAGTCAAAGAAAATATCGCCGTACTTGACGATCGGTCCTGCTACATGTCGGGCCATGAGCCAACACCATATCAACATCCTTGGATGCCTTGGACCCAGTATATTCCATTCAACATGCAGTCTCAGAATGGGAACCCTCTCGAGGAAGAAGGACACCAGCAAAGATCCATACCCTAATTGTTTTAGCTCACCTCACCTACATTTGGTCAATTGCTTGTTGACACTGCGAAGCACAGCATCTGCCCAGTTGAATACTCGAGGCTCAATACACTCAATGGCATACTGGAAGTAGCTCTATAATGCCATATGAGGAGCATAACTCCCAGCCATCCGAGATATAGTAAAAAGGATAGTGCGAAGGGTCAAGTCTTGTACCCCCTAGATAACCACTTTTCCTTTTTTTCTTTCAGCCTCGGGCACACAGTATTGATTGCAGTACTCACTCATCTTTATCCCACCACCTCTACTACCGGTCAAGCTGACATAGTATCTGCGTCGAGACAATCCAGTCAAAAAGTATATTTCCTCAATGTCTATGGACAATGTATGAGCTCCCACATGAAAAACCTGTTGATCTGGGTCCCACATACGGACTAGGTACTCTAGTAGTCTGACTTGGGCCCTCATGCCCGGGATGTGAAAGTATCTCAAGAGCCCACAATCTCTCAATGCAGCTATGGTAGGAGGATGATTCTCAGCCATTGCATTATCCTCTTCATGTTCCCTTTCACGCCACTCAAGCACCATGTTTATGGCCAATTATCTACACAAGGAACATAAAAGGAGGATTAATAACTTTTTCATGCTTTAGATTTTTCTCATTTGGCTAAAAATTTAAAAAAAAATTGGGCTTTGCGGTTCTCGCAGGTGCCCCATTTTCACAGTGTGAGAACCTCGCAGGTGGCTTAAGGCTCACCTGCGAGAATGCATCATTCTTGCAGGCCCCGTATGGGATGCCTGCGAGAATGACAACGCACATATAGGGCTTAGAAAAACATCTTAAAAATGGAAATTTAACCAATGAAATGACAAAATGAAACCATGAAAATGTTAAGGACGAAGAGCCTACCTTAATGTTGCAGACGGCTCGTTGAATGATCTCTCATAGCTCCCACAATCTAACGCCGAACTTGGAGGGTAAAAGAGGGGTTTTTTGGAGCTCAATAGTGGAAATGTAAAATGGTGTGGTAAAAAGAGTTGTTACTCATTTTATTTACTTTTACTATATCATTTTGGGTTTTTATAACTATTTATCAACTAAACCCTAATCCCTAATGTTATGATGAGTGTAACTCTTGCAGGTGTGATGACTTGGATGATCGAATATCGAGATATGGACATAGTTTTTCTTTTTACATCGTGTGTTTCGATTATTTTTTATGGTTTTTACATAAAACCTCGAGCGTCGTTTTTGTCCGTTCTTGCACTCGTAAATACATGAGAACATGGTCGAGCATACTTTTATCACTTTTTCAGGCTCACAAGGTTATACAAAAAAGGAACCCCCCTGGAGTCCTCTTTAAGCTCTTTTCAGACTCTCTAAACATGAAAAGATCGTCGAGCGACCTTGCTATTTTCACGCTCGATAAAGTATTTGAAATAAGCGTCTGGTGAGCGATAATTTATCTCTTTTTCGGTCTTTTCCAGACTATTTTACGAAAAAGGAACTGAGAGAGTTCTCTTTTAAGTGTTTTTCCAAACTCTATAATCTTGAAAAACCTTCGAGTTTCCTATCTCTGGACTCATTAAACAAACATTGACTGACCCGTAATGGGACCAAACCACTCCTTCTTAGGGTTCGTTAAACATACTCTGAGGGACTCGTCTGAAGGATGAGCTTATATCAACAAGCATATGTTATCCTCCTCAATCTTGCGTAAAAATAAAGAGGTACTTGCCAAAAATGGTGGGGGGAAATTTGGGAAAGGGATATGTTTCATTTTCGTATTGATTGGCAGTAAGTGTCGCTCTTGAACATGACACCCTCTATTCATCATTTGAAGCCAGTTTGGGAAATCCATTTGTCTCTCATTCGATTTGCTACAAGGTCATTCCCTGTGTTGTCTTTGAGTCAATGCTGCCAAATCATTGGTCATGTCATTCATATGTTCAAGAGAAGTCCATCTGAAACCTATTTTCAGTCGGCCATCTGCAGTTGTCCATTCTTTCTGTGTCGACCTTCCCTGAGTTCGATCCAAATTGCAAAATACTCTATTTCACCTTCAAAATCTATTACTAATTTCGTTTCATTGATGGGGGATACATCAAGGCCCTCCTGTGAGGATTTTTGTTCCGTCGACTTTAACTCATTATCCGGAATCAAGACTTAGAAATTATTTGGTACCTTGGAACTTGCATGCCTCAATGGTAGGTTTCCTCGCTTTCGACAGTGGGTTTACATCATTGACCCCTAATCGAAAGATTCCATCAGATGTTCGACATCAACTCGTTTATTCACACTCGATGGATTGTACTATGGTACCTTGGGAGTCATTGATATCAATGGTGATTTCCCTCGCACTTGTTAATGGTTTTATCATTGATCGGTAATCAAGTGGTTTCTACCATGTTCGACTTCAACACATGTAATCACATGGTTAGATTCGTACTTTGGGCGACGAGATTAAAGACCCTGGATACTATCTTTGTGATCCAGGTTGCGATGGAGTATGTATAATTTGCGACACATAGATCCATTGTGTATGTCTCGTGGCTATGTCATCTTGATTTGAAATTTCTCGCATAGATCCACAGTGTATTTAGGTGGCTATGCTATATTTAGATGGCATGGATCCATAGTGTATGATTGGTGGCCATGACCCAGGTCTACAATTGTCATCAGTCTATGATCTGAGTATGGGAATGCCTACCTCAGAATTGGTATATATGATATTCTGCAGATGCTTGGTTGTTCGCAGGCTTCCAATTAGATGTGCTCCTGGTTCTCGACACACACATGTAGCTTACAAAGTTTATCGGCTATCACTGGTTCCAACCTCATACTTTGGGGGGAATTCTGTTACCCATGATTTTGGTCGTCATGATGATGTATTGATGATGGTGTACTCAGACTCTTCATTGGGACTTTCTCCTGAGAAAAGTTACCTTCATCTCTTTCCAGAAATCACATTTTTGAGGAATGTTTGTAGGCTAATAGTATATTTGCCTGTGAGAATGCATGATTCTCGCAGGCTGCCTTAATCTAGGGTGCAAGGAATTCGCACTGTGTTGAACTGCTAGGGTGAAAACTCTTTCTAAATAAGGGAAAAATATGAATTCTCGAAGCTTCTAGAAGGGAATATTCTAGAAGGATGAGATGGCATTCGAATGATTATCCTAGTACTGGATTCCCTGATATTTTGGGATCATTCTTATCTAAGTAACTAATTCATTCTCTCCTATATATTGAGAGAATTCTCATGGAAAAGGTTAGAAGCAAACAAGGTCAAGCAAGACATTGGAGAATTGGTGAAAGACTGTGTGAAGGA
>ML783975.1:305221-360302 GCA_009831015.1 Picea engelmannii
ACCTTTATATTCAATCTTTGGAAGTTCTCAATGTTCTCGGTAACTGAACCCTTTTTCTTGAGATTTATCAATTGGCTAAAGAAGGTATTGCTCCTTGTACCCTCATAGTGTGCTATCATTTCTACCATGAAAATTGTCCAAATGACAAGTGATTTTCAAGAACAAATCCATCAATACCATACAAATTGATTGGGTTCTAAATATAAAGAAGAAATTCATGCCTTTTGTGTATGTGGCACATTATGTAGATCAAATAATTGCTCCATCTAAAGTATCCATGTGACTGGGTCCTTGCCATCAAACTTCCTCATATCGATCTTAGGACCGTGGTTGGTTTTCAACCCAAAGTTGGATTTTCTCCATTCTTGATTCACCTTCCTTGTGTTGTCATCATGAATTTCATGGGATACATTTTCACTTTCAGGTGTCCTCTCTATTAGGAATTTTTTCAATCCTTCCATGATCTCCCCTTTTAAAGCATCCATCTTAGTATTTATTGCCTCAATCTTAGCTTCTGTTGAATCCATCATCTCTTGTAGTTCATCTTTTGTTAATTTATTCTTTTGTAAATCATTTATGTCCCTACACATTTCTTCACCTTCATCAAGAGTCCAAGTAGGATTGTCTGGAGGCTTATTTGGTGTAGAAGTTCCCTTTTTTGGTGGCATGTTGGACAAGTATCACTTTAAACCTTGATTTTGAGGTGGTTCTACTAGACAATATTCCTTTTATTGTATCTCCAAAATTTTGGCCCTTCTAAGTATGAAATTTTATTTTTTATAGGTCTTTGATATTTCTTCTCTTCAATGCCATAGTTCTGATAAAAATTAGATGTCCCAAGTGGAAGTTACGGTAACTTCCCCACAACTTGCTTATTTTTTTCATTTCCAGGAGATCTCACTTGTATAGCATTCCCCACACAAAATAATTGATATAAAATTCTAAAATTCGTACCAGAACTACTATGTTTTGTTCACTATCCAATGCAACTAGTCTCACTCAATTTGGATACTCTAGGAAGAATTTGTGATTGTTTTACTCGGAAACCCTTCTTGAGACTAGTCAATAGGACTAGTCAGATACCCTATCTTCCACAGGGTGTATCTACAAATTTACAATGACCCAGAAGATGAAATTTCTACCAAATATACCTTACTAATTTTTGACAATAGGCTCCGACGTTCAGGGTCTGAAACATTACAGAAAATGTTTTATAGCGAAAATTCTGCAATGACTCAATTCAGGATGATTCGAGAACCCTATCTTATAAAGTTTGTATCTCTGAAAGTATAAGGCCTTGGGGGCTGAATTTTTAACCCAACGTACCTTGATCCGTCTACTAAATATCCTCTAAGTCGTTCCTTCTAAATTGTTGTAAAAAAATGTTATAGCCAAAATTCCATGGTGTCTCAGATGTAGCAGCGAAACCCCGAGACCTTGACCTCTGATACCATATGTTAAGAACCAAATATCAATATAGCATAGGAAAACCTTAGAATAAGTACTCAACTCCTTGAAAAAGAGATAATTTCATATAATAAGCCTCTTCGAGGGGACAACCTCCTTTTACCCCACATACATGTTCAAGTACAAGATGATTCCAAATGAAAATGTCTCCTTGGTATATATAGGAGACTCGAAGGTATAATTACAACTAATGGAATAAAGCCAACATAAATAAAATAAAATTACTAATGTAATATGCCCCAATTAAGGGTTAATGAGACAATATTAGGGCTTAACAAACAGATTTTGAAGAAGCTGAATTTTGTAGTAAGAGATACTACCTTGCGACACTTTTTAGGTGGAACAATAGTCGGAACTACCTCTGGTATTCTGTAGAGATGACCCCCATGAGAAACAATGACACTGCGAGGTTGAGACTCATAAACAACATGGCGCTTCCAAATATATGGTTGGCCCAAGAGAACATCATAGACATCCAGTGGGGAAACATCACATGATACCTTATCCTTGAAGGGCTGAATGTTGTATGACAATCGACACTGTTGGCTGACACGAACATCTCATCCTTGGTGAAGCTACCCGATGTGGTATGGTTGTGGATGTGGTGTTGTCGACAATCCCAACTATTTCACAGCCTCTACTGAGATGAGGTTCTTCTGGCTTCTGCTATAAACAATAAAATGCAGGGGGTTCCCCTTCACCCACATCTGTGAATGAAAAAGGAACTCACCCTCTTCAGAATCTGTTGGTTCTTCTGGTTGAATTGTTGCGGTCGCGATAATAGCAGCGGGGTCTACGTCGATGATCTATCTTTTACCAGTAATTTTAGAATCAGATTATGAATCAGGGTTCAACTCCTTGTCTTTGATCTCGTCCACCAATGACAGTTTTGAGAGACATTCATTGGTGTTGTGCCAGGGGATTTTGTAGAAATCGAACCATTTTCCAATGTCCTTCTTTGTCTTCCCATGACCCTTCTTTTCCTGTGGCTTGGGATGGTTTTCGGGAGACTGTTTGCTAGGGCCATCTTTCTCATAATTTGGTTATTATGGATTTGTAGATCCAAACTCCCATTTTTTTATGTTCTTAAACTTCTGATGTATTTTAATAGTGTATCAATAAGTAGAACCGAGTGATGAGATGTCCAGAAAATCCATTTCAGTTTGGATGTATCTGTGAAGAGCCCCACAGTATTTCAGAACCAAATGTCATTTGAAGTCTTTGATACCCAGCATGGTGTGCAAGGTATGGAAGGGATTCGTGAACTCTGTAATTGCTTGGCCCCTTTATTTCCGCATTGTGGTCCATCTCATGTACTGGTACTCATAGTTGCCAATAGGGTAATACTGTTCCTTTACCACATCCACAAAAATATCCCAAGTGGGCTTGGCCCCATATATTTCAGACTCCTCTGTGGAACTTTGCTCCCAGCAAGTTTCCCACCAATGTTTGACATGGGGGAGAGATTTAAGGAGTGTGAAATTGATCTTTTCTTTGTCGAATAAATTATGAACAGATAAATAACCTTCTAACAGATTTAACCATTTGCTTAGGGCATCCACATCTATCTGACCTTCAAATACGAGAACATCAAAATTAACATGTACCTTGAAAGGAGAGGCGCTTACAAAGTGGTTATTTGATGAATATGTGCATGTTGCTATCGGTAGACATTGAAGGATGTGGGAAAAATTCTCCATCATTTCATCCCTCTATCACGTGAGAGATTTCTAAAGCAACAGATTTATAGGATCGTTTGTTTCATCTTTTTTCTTTTCTTATGCCATGGAGGGTTTCTTGGGCGTGCGAGAGAGATTGTCTTCAAGAGAGACAATATCGAGACCCAACTTGCTATACTTGGAATTCATCGGGGACATGAACTAAAAAATGATCAAGAGAAGATTGCTCTGATACCACTGATCCGGATTATTTTCGGCACGAAATGAGAGTGGAGATATAATAAAAAAATGTAGGGAGATATCACAGATATTGAATAATATAACAAAAATATATCAAAGATGAAACCATAAACACAAATATATAGTAGTACATGATTTCTATGGGGAGATTCATTTTGGGGCCTCAATCATGCCTTCGACTATCATTGAGAAGCTCAATCTCGAAAAACCTTCATTTAGGCCCTCAAAATGGCTCCGGAAGTTAAAACTGCTAAAAATATTAAATTGCCAAAATTTCCAGAAAACTATTTTGAGTCAGTTGGAAAAGGTGGGTGGCCACCGATATCCACCTAGATCAATCCTCCCTCCTTAGGAAGTAATGGTCTCCAATGCGTTGAGTGCCGGGGGGAGAGGAAAAAATGTTTGTTGAATCTAAATCTTGGTGAGCTACTTGCCTTGCTGGAGGCGTCGTGCTACTCGGTTTATGGAAGGATATCACAAGAATGTGGCTGGAAGGATTGGACCTTTTTAACCAATGTGGATACATGATATTCTTTTGTACAGATGTAATATTTACACTTTGCTACAATCTTTTTGGCGTACTTCTGTTGGATATAAGGTGCTTGGGATGAGGCTGTAGTGGTTGCAGTATCCTTCTGTTCACCTTTTGAATAGATTGTGAAGAAGATAAATTGTGTAGTATGATATAGTACTTTGAGAAACTTTTTATCTAGAACAGTAGTCGGAAATACCTCTGGTATTCTATAGAGATGACCCCCAGAGAAACAATGACACTGCGGGGTCAAGACTCATAAACAACATGGTGCTTCCACATATATGGTTGGCCCAAGAGAGCATCACAGACATCCAGTGGGGCAACATCACATAATACCTCATCCTTCAAGGGATGAATGTTGTATGACAATCCACACTGTTGGATGACATGAAGATATTGTCCTTAGCGAAGCCACTTGATTGTGGGTGGTGTTTTCAACAATACCAACTATTTGACGACCTCTACTGAGATGAGGTTCTTCTTTTATCGACAGTAAAATGCAGCGGGGTCCCCTTCACCCACATCTTTGAATGAAAAAGGCGTTCAACATATTCAAGATCTGTTGGTTCTTCTGGTTGAATTGTTGTGGTCGCGACAATAATAGTGGGGTCTGCGTCGATGATCTGTCTTTTACCAGTATTTTCAAAATCAAATTCTAAATCAGGGTTCATCTCCTTGTCTTTGATCTTGGAAACCAATGATTGTTTTGAGCGACATTCATTGGTGTTGTGCCAAAGGATTTTATGGAAATTGCACCATTTTCGAGTGTCCTTCTTTGTCTTCCCATGATCATTCTTTTCCTATGGCTTGGACTGGTTTTCGAGAGATGGTTTGTTAGGGCCATCTTTTTCATACTTTGGGTGTTGCAGATTTGCAGATCCGAACTCCCATTTGTTTTGGTGCTTAAACTTCTACTCGATTTTAACAGTGTATTGATAAGCAGAACTGAGTGATGAGATGTCTAGAAAATCCATTTCAGTTTGGATGTATCTGTATAGAGCCCCATGGTATTTCAGAACCAAATGTCATTCAGAGTCTTTAATACCCATATTGGTGCGCAAGGTATGGAAGGTGTTGGTGATCTTTAGAACTTCTTGGCCCCTCTCTTTCCGCAACATGGTCCATCTCATGCACTGGTCCTCATAGTTGCCAACAGGGTAATATTGTTCCTTTACTGCATCCACACAAAAATCCCAAGTGGGCTTGGCCCCATATATTCCAGACTCCTCTATGGAACTTTTATCCCAGCAAGTTTCCCACCAATGTTTGACATGGGGGAGAGCTTTAAGGAGGTCAAATGTGATATTTTCTCTATCGAAAAAATTATGAATGGAGAAATAACCTTCTAACAGATTTAACCATTTGTCTAGGGCATCTGCACCTATCTAACCTTAAAAATACGAGAATATAAAAATTAAACTGTACCTTGAAAGGAGAGGTGCTTCCAAAGTGGTTGTTTGATGAATATGCACTTATTCCTATCGACAACCGTTGAAGGATGTGGGAAAAATTATCCATCATTTCATCCCTTTGTCGTGCAAGATCTTTCTCAAGCAACAAATTTATAGGATCGTCTGCTCCGTCGTTTTTCTTGTCTTCTGCCATGGAGGGTTTCTTAGGAGTGTAAGAGTGATTGTATTCAAGAGAAACAAGCTTGAGACCCAAATTTCTATACTCGGACTTCGTCAGGGACATGCATTGAAAAATGATCAAGAGCAACTTACTTTGATACCACTGATCCAGATTATTTTTGGAACGAAATGAGAGAGGAGATATACTAACGAAATGCAAAGAGATATCACAGATATTCAATAATATAGCAGAAATGTATCAGAGATGCAACCATAAACACATATATATAGTAATACATAATTTCTATTAATAAAAGAAATGTACAGATACTGTAAAAATACAGAGTGAAAGACGCTAGAATGGTGACAGCTTATCTCTGAGAAAAGATGTGGCGGTTACTCGCATTCGAAAGAAGATGATTACAATGAGGCTCTGAAGGCCTTTTTACAATAAACAGGAATGCCAAAAATGCTAAACATCCAAAAACCTAACCCTAGGAGATGAAGCACAAAAAGTCATGTGGGCACCATTTGGGTAAGTTAGTACATCAACTTCCTGGGGTCGTAACTTTTGCATATGATCTCTGTTTTAGGCATATGATAGCCCGTTGGAAAGGTATCGTTGAGGAGACTAATTTTGGGGCCTCAAAGATATATTTTTATATGATTGAGAGGGTCTATCCTGAAAAAAAAATGTCATTTAGTCTCTCAAAATGGCCCCAGAAGTTAAAACTGCTAAAAATAGTAAATTGTCAAAATTGCTAGAAAATTGTTTTGAGCTAGTTGGAAAAGGTCGGTGGCCACCTATATCCACCTGGAACAATCCCCTCTCTTTAGGAAGCAATGGTATTCATTTCATTTAGTTCCTGGGGGAGAGGAAAAAGCATTTGTTGAATTTGAATCTTGGTGAGCTATTTGCCTTGCTGGAGATGTCGCGCTACTTAATTTGTGGAAGGCTATCATGAGCATGTGGCTGGAAAGGTTAGACCTTTTTAACCAGTCTATATACATGAGATTCTTTTGTGCATAATTAATATTTACACTTTACTACAATCTTGTCGACCTTCTTCTATTGGATAGAAGGTGCTTGGGTTGAGGCTGTAGTGGTTGCAATATCCTTTTGTTCACCTTTTGAACAGATTATGAAGAAGCTAAATTTTGTAGTATGAGATACTACCTTGCGACACTTTTTAGGTGGAACAGTAGTCGAAACTACCTCTTCTATTCTGTAGATATGACCCCCATAGAAATAATGACACTACGGGGTCCAGACTCATAAACAACATGTCGTTTCCACATATATGGTTGGACCAAGAGAACATCACAGACATCCAATGGGGAAACATCACATAATACCTCATCCTTGAAGGGATGAATGTCGTATGACAATCGACACTACAGGTTGACACGAAGATCGCGTCCTCGGTGAAGCTACCAGATGTTGTATGGTTGCGGATGTGGTGTTGTCGACAATCCCAACTATTTGATGACCTTTTTTTAGATGAAGTTCTTCTGTCTTCCTATATAAGTAATAAAATGCAACGGGGTCCCCTTCACCCACATCTATGAATCAAAAAGGCACTCACCCTCTTTAGGATCTGTTGGTTCTTCTGGTTAAATTGTTCCGGTCACGACAATAGAAATGGGGTTTGCGTCGATGATCTATCTTTTACCAGTATTTTTAGAATCGGATTCTGATTCAGGGTTTGACTCCTTGTCTTTGATCTCAACCACCAATGACTATTTTGAGAGACATTCGTCGGTGTTATGTTAGGCGATTTTGTGCAAATCACACCATTTTCTAGTGTCCTTCTTTGTCTTCCCATGATCCTTCTTTTCCTGTGGCCTGGACTGGTTTTTGGGAGACTGTTTGTTAGGGTCATCTTTCTCATACTTTCATTGTTGTGTATTTTCATATCCAAACTCCCGTTTGTTTTGGTGCTTAAAATTCTACTCGATTTTAACACAGTGTCGATAACAAGAACCGAGTGATGAGATGTCCAAAAAATCCATTTCAGTTTGGATGTATCTGTGTAGAGCCCCACAGTATTTTAGAACCAAATGTTGTTCGGAGTCTTTGATACCCATCTTGGTGTGAAAGGTATGGAAGGTATTGGTGAACTCTAGAACTATTTGGCCCCTCTCTTGTCACACTGTGGTCCATCTCATGTACTGGTCCTCATAGTTTCCAACAGGGTAATACTGTTCCTTTACCACATCCACAAAAAAATACCAAGTGGGTTCGGCCCCATATATTTCAGAATCCTCTATGGAACTTTTCTCCTAGAAATTTTCCCACAAATGTTTGACATGGAGGAGATATTTACAAAGTGCGAAGGTGATCTTTTCTCTGTCGGAAAAATTATGAATAGAGAAATAACCTTCTAACAGATTTAAGCATTTGTCTAGGGCATCCACATATATCTAACCTTCAAATACGAGAATATCAAAATTAACTTGTACCTTGAAAGGAGAGGTGCTTCCAAAGTGGTTGTTTGATGAATATGTGTCTTTTTCTATCAGCAGATGTTGAAGGATGTGGGAAAAATTCTCCATCATTTCATCCCTCTGTCGCATGAGAGCTTGCTCAAGAAACATATTAATAGGATCGTCTAGTCCGTCGTTTTTATTTTCTTCTATCATGGAGGGTTTCTTGGGCATGCGAGAGACATTATCTTAAAGAGAGATAAGATCGAGACCCAAATTTCTATACTCAAACCTCGTCGGGGACATGCACTGAAAAACGATCAAGAGTAGCTTGCTTTGGTACCACTGATCTAGATTATTTTCGGCATGAAATGAGAGCGGAGATATAGTAAATAAATCCAGAGAGATATCGAAGATATTCAATAATATAACATAAATGTATCATATATGCAACCAATAATACAGATATACAGTAATACACGATTTCTATTAATGAAATAAATGTACAGAGACTCTAAAAATACAGAGTGAAAGACTCGCTAGAATGGTGGAAGCTTATCTCTGAGAAGAGATGTGATGGCTGCTTGCATTCACAAGAAGATGATTAAAATGAGTATTTGAAGGCATTTTTACAATAAAAAAGAATTCCAAAAACCCTAGACATCCAAAAACCTAACCCTAGAAGATGAAGCACCAAAAGTCATGTGGGCCCTGTTTAGGTAAGTTAGTACATTAACTTTCCGGGGTCATAACTTTTGCATACGATATTTGTTTTAGGTGTATGATGGCCCATTGGAAAGGTATCATTGAGGAGATTAATTGGCCTCAATAATTACTAATACTATCATTGAGAAGATATAACTTGAAAAATCTTCATTTAGTCCCTCAAAATGGCCCCGGAAGTTAAAACTGCGAAAAATAGTAAATTGCCAATATTGCCAGAATATTTTTTTGAGGTAGTTGGAAAAGGTGTGTGGCCATTGATATCCACCTAGATCAATCCTCTCTCCTTAAAATGAAATGTTCTTCATTGCATTGAATACCTGGGGAGAGGAAAAAGTGTTTACTGAATTTGAATCTTGGTGAGCTACTTGCCTTGTTGGAGACGTTGCGTTGCTCAATTTGTGGAAGGCTATGAGTATGTGGCTGGAAGGGTTGGACATTTTTAACCATTCTAGATACATGAGATTATTTTGTGCAGAAGTAATATTTACACTTTACTACAATCTTGTCAACCTGCTTCTGTTGGATAGAAGGTTCTTGGGTCAAGGTTGTAGTGGTTGCAGTATCCTTTTGTTCACCTTTTGAACAGATTGTGAAGAAGTTGAATTTTGTAGTATGAGATACTACCTTGCAACACGTTTTAGGTGGAACAATAGTCGAAACTACCTATGGTATTATGTAGATATGACCACCCAGAGAAATAATGGCACTTAGGGGTCAAGACTCATAAAACACATGGCGCTTCCACATATATGGTTGGCCCAAGAGAACATCAAAGACCTCCAGTGGGGAAACAATACATAATGCCTCATCTTTGAAGGGTTGAATGTCATATGAAAATCAAAACTATTGGTTGACATGAAGATCTGGTCCTTGGCAAAGCCACCTGATGTTGTATGGTTGCGGGTGTGGTGTTGTGGACAATCCCAACTATTTGGTGACCTCTGTTGAGATGAGGTTCTTCTAGATTCCTCTATCAACAATAAAATTCAGTGGGGTCCCTTCACCTACATCTATGAATAAAAAATGCACTCACCCTCTTCAGGATCTATTGGTTCTTCTGGTTGAATTGTTGTGGTCGCGACAATAGCAGTGGGGTCTACATCAATGATCTGTCTTTACAAGTATTTTCAAAATCAAATTTTGAATCAGGGTTCGGCTCCTTGTCTTTGATCTCGGCCACCAATGACTGTATTGAGCGACATTCATTTGTGTTGTGCCCGGGGATTTTGTCAAAATCGCACCATTTTCCAGTGTCCTTCTTTGTCTTCCCGTGACCCTTCTTTTCCTATGTCTTGGACTGGTTTTCTAGAGACTGTTTGTTAGGGTCGTCTTTCTCATACTTTGGTTTTTTTGGATTTGAAGATATGAACTCCCATTAGTTTTGGTGCTTAAACTTATGCTCAATTTTAACAATGTATCGATAAGAAAAACCGAGTGACGAGATGTCTAGAAAATCCATTTCAGTTTGGATGTAACTGTGTAGAGCCCCACGGTATTTCAGAACCAAATGTTGTTCGAGGTCTTTCATACCCATCTTGGTGCACAAGGTATGGAAGGTATTGGTGAACTCTGGAACTGCTTGGCCCCTCTCTTGCCACAGTGTAGTCCATCTCATGTACTGGTCCTCATAGTTGCCAACAGGGTAATATTGTTCCTTTACTGCATCCACAAAACAATACCAAGTGGGCTCGACCCCATATATTCTAGACTCCTCTTTAGAACTTTGCTCCCAACAAGTTTCCCACCAATGTTTGACATGGGGGAGAGATTTAAGGAGTGCAAAGGTGATGTTTTCTTTGTTGAAAAAATTATGAATAGAGAAATAAACTTCTAACAGATTTAACCATTTGTCTAGGGCATCCCCATCTATCTAACCTTCAAATATGAGAATATCAAAATTAACCTATACCATGAAAGGAGAGGTGCTTCCAAAGTGGTTGTTTTATGAAGATGTACCTATTGCTATCGGCAGGCATTGAAGGATGTGGGAAAAATTCTCCATCATTTCTTCCCTTTGTCGTGTGAGAGATTGCTCAAGAAATAGATTTATAGGATCATCCGCTTCATCGTTTTTCTTTTCTTCCTCCATGGAGGGTTTCTTGGGCATGCGAGAGAGATTTTCTTCAAGAGAGACAAGCTTGAGACCCAACTTGCTATACTCGGCCCTCTCCGGGGACATGCAATGATCATTTTGGGGCCTTGATCATGCCTTTAGTTGTCATTGAGAAGCTCGATCCCGAAAAACCTTCATTTAGGCCCTAAAAATAGCCCCAAAAGATAAAACCATTAAAAATAGTAAATTGCCAAAATTGTTAGAAAATGTTTTTGAGCCAGTTGGAAAAGATGGGTGGCCACCGATAACCACCTGGATCAATCATCCTTCCTTAGGAAGTAATGTTCTCCATCGTGTCATGTTCCCAAGGGAGAGGAAAAAGTGTTTGCTAAATCTGAATCTTGGTGAGTTGCTTGCCTTGCTGGAGATGTCGCGTTGCTCGATTTTTGGAAGGCTATCATGAGCATGTGGCTGGAAGGGTTGGACCTTTTAAACCAGTCTGGATACATGAGATTCTTTTGTGTATAAGTAATCTTTACACTTTTCTAGAATCTTGTTGACCTTATTCTGTTGGATAGAAGGTGCTTGGGTCAAGGCTGTAGTGGTTGCAGTATCCTTTTGTTCACCTTTTGAATAGATTGTGAAGAAGTTGAATTTTGTAGTACGAGATATTACCTTGCGATACTTTTTAGGTGGAATAGTAGTCAGAACTATCTCTGGTATTCTGTAGAGATGACCCCCCATAGAAACAATGACACTGCGGGGTCAAGACTCATAAAAATTATGGTGCTTCCATATATATGGTTGGCCCAAGAGAACATCACAGACATCCAGTGGGGAAGCATCACATAATACCTCATCCTTGAGGGGCTGAATGATGTATGAAAATCGACACTACTAGCTGACATGAAGATCTCATCCTTGGCGAAGCCACTCGATGTTGTATGGTTGTAGGTGTGGTGTTGTCAACAATCCCAACTATTCTATGACCTTTGCTAAGATGAGGTTCTTCTAGCTTCCGCTATCAACAATAAAATGTAGCGAGGTCTCCTTCACCCACATCTGTAAATGAAAAAGGTGCTCACCCTCTTCAGGATCTGTTGGTTCTTCAGGTTGAATTGTTGCAGTCATGACAATAGTAGTGGGCTCTGCATCGATGATTTGTATTTTACCATTATTTTCATAATCAAATTCTGAATCAGGGTTCGACTCCTTGTCTTTGATCTCACCCACCAATGACTATTTTGAGAGAAATTCATTGGTGTTGTGCCAGGGGTTTTATGGAAATCACACCATTTTCTAGTGTCCTTCTTTGTCTTCCTGTGACACTTCTTTTAATATTGCTTGGACTGGTTTTCAGGAGACTATTTGTTAGGGTTGTCTTTCTCATACTTTGGTTGTTGCAGATTTGAAAATATGAACTCCTGTTTGTTTTGGTTCTTAAACTTCTGCTCGATTTTAACAGTGTATCGATAAGAAGAACTGAGTGATGAGATGTCAAGAAAATCCATTTCAGTTTGGATGTATCTGTGTAGAGCCCCATGGTATTTCAGAAATAAATGTCATTCGGATTCTTTGATACCCAACTTGGTGTGTAAGGTATGGAAGGTATTGGTGAACTATGGAACTGATTGGCCGCTATCTTGTCTCAATGTGGTCCATCTCATGTATTGGTCCTCATAGTTGCCAACAGGGTAATACTATTCCTTTATCACATCCACAAAAAAATCCCAAGTGGGCTCGGCCCCATATATTCCAGACTCCTCTGTGGAAAATTTCTCCCAACAAGTTTCCCACCAATGTTTGACATGTGAGAGATATTTAAGGAGTGCGAAGGTGATCTTTTCTCTGTCGGAAAAATTATGAACAGAGAAATAAACTTCTAACAGATTTAACCATTTGTTTAGGGCATCCGCATCTATCTGACCTTCAAATACGATAATATCAAAATTAACCTATACCATGAAAGGAGAGGTTCTTCCAAAGTGGTTGTTTGATGAATATGCGCCTGTTTTTATTGGCAGGCGTTGAAGGATGTGGCTAAAATTCTCCATCATTTCATCCCTTTGTTGCGTGAGAGCTTGCTCAAGTAACAGATTTATAGGATCGGTTTCTTCATCGTTTTCCTTTTCTTCCACCATGGAGGGTTTCTTGGGTGTGAAAGAGTGATTTTGTTCAAGAGAGACAAGCTAGATACCCAACTTTCTATACTCGGACTTTGTCGGGGACACGCACTGAAAAACAATCAAGATCAGCCTACTCTAATACCATTGATCCAGATTATTTTCAACATGAAATGAGAGAGGAGATATAATAAAGTAATGCAGAGAGATATCACATATATTTAATAATATAATAGAAATATATCAGATATGAAACCATAAACACAGATATACAGTAATACACGATTTCTATTAATGAAAGAAATGTACAGAGACTGTAAAAGTACCGATTGAAAGACTCGCTAGAATGGTAGCAGCTTATCTCTGAGAAGAGATGTGACGGCTACTCCCATTCGCAAGAAGATGATTACAATGAGCCTCCAAAGGAATTTTTTCAATAAACAGGAATATCAAAAAACCTAGACATCCAAAAACCTAACTCTAGGATATGAAGCACCAAAAGTCATGTGGGCCCCGGTTGGGTAAGTTAGTACATCAACTTCCCAGGGTCGTAACTTTTCCATACGATCGTCGTTTTAGGTGTATGATAGCCCATTGGAAAGGTATATTAAAGGAGATTAATTTTGGGGCCTCAATCATGCCTAAATCTATAGTTGATATTCTCGATCCAAAAAAATCCTTCATTTACACCCTCAAAATGGCCCTAGAAGTTAAAACTGCTAAGAATAGTAAATTGCGAGAAAAATGTTTCGAGCTAGTTGGAAAAGGTGGGTAGCCACTAATATCCATTTGGATCAATCCTCCATCCTTAGGAAGAAATGGTATTCATTGAAATAAGTGCTTGGGAGAGAGGAAAAAGCGTTTGTTGAATCTGAATCTTGGTGAGTTGCTTGCCTTGTTGGAAATGTTGCGCTTCTTGATTTGTGGAAGTATATCAAAAGCATGTGGCTGGAAGGGTTGGGAATTTTTAACCAGTATGGATACATGAGATTATTTTGTTCAGAATTAATATTTACACTTTTCTACAATATTTTTGACCTGCTTCTATTGGATAGAAGGTGCTTGGGTCGAGGCTGTAGTGGTTGCAGTATTCTTTTGTTCACCTTTTGAACAGAATGTGAAGAAGCTGAATTTTGTAGTATGAGATACAACCCTGTGACACTTTTTAGGTGGAACAGTAGTTGAAACTACCTCTGGTATTCTGTAGAGATGACCCCTAGAGAAACAATGACACTGTGGGGTCAAGACTCATAAACATCATGATGCTTTCACATATATGGTTGGCCCAAGAGAACATCACAGACATCCAATGGGACAAAATCACATAATACCTCATCCTTGAAGAGATGAATGTTGTATGAAAATAGAGATTGTTGGTTGACATGAAGATCTCGTTCTTGGCGAAGCCACCCGATGTTGTATGGCTGTGGGTGTAGTGTTGTCGACAATTCCAGCTATTTGATGACCTCTGTTGAGATGAGGTTATTCTGGCTTATGCTATCAACAATAAAATGCAGTGGGGTACCCTTCACCCATATATGTGAATGAAAAATGTGCTCACCCTCTTCAGGATCTATTGGTTCTTCTGGTTGAATTGCTACAGTCGTGACAATAGCAGTAAGGTCTGCGTCGATGATCTGTCTTCTACCAGTATTTTTAGAATCAGATTCTGAATCAGGGTTCAACTCCTTGTCTTTTATCTCGGCCACCAATGACTATTTTGAGTGACATTCATCAGTGTTGTGCCAGGGGCTTTTGTGGAAATCACACCATTTTCCAGTGTCCATCTTTTTCTTCCCGTGACCCTTCTTTTCTTTTGGCTTGGACTGCTTTTCGGGAGACTTTTTATTAGTGTTCTCTTTCTCATACTTTGGTTTTTGAGGATTTGTAGAGACCAACTCCCATTTGTTTTGGTGATTAAACTTCTTCTCGATTTTCATAGTGTATCGATAAGCATAACCGAGTGATGAGATGTCTAGAAAATCATTTTCAGTTTGGATGTATCTGTGTAGAGCCCCATGGTATTTCAGAACCAAATGTCATTCAGAGTCTTTGATACCCAGCATGGTGTGCAAGGTATGGAAGGTATTGGTTAACTCTGGAACTTCTTGGCCCCTCTCTTTCCGTAGTGTGGTCCATCTCATGTACTGGTCCTCATAGTTTCCAACAAGGTAATATTGTTCCTTTATTGCATCCATAAAAAAATATCAAGTGGGCTCGGCCCCAGATATTCCAGACTCCTCTGTGGAAATTTTCTCCCAGCAAGTTTCCCACCAATGTTTGACATGGGGGAGAGCTTTAAGGAGTGTGAAGGTGATCTTTTCTCTGTCGGAAAACTTATGAATAGGGAAATAACCTTCTAACATATTTAATCATTTGTCTAGGGCATATGCATCTATCTAACCTTCAAATACAGGAATATCAAAATTAGCATGTACCTTGAAAGGAGAGGTGCTTCCAAAGTGGGGTTTTGATGAATATGCGCCTAATGCTATCGGCAGGCATTGAAGGATGTGGAAAAAATTCTCCATCATTTCATCCCTTTGTCGCGTGAAAGCTTGCTCAAGCAATAGATTTATAGGATCAATTGCTCCGTTGTTTTTCTTTTCTTCAGGGTTTCTTGGGCGTGTGAGAGCGATTTTCTTCAAGAGAGACAAGCTCAAAATCCAACTTTCTATACTCATACCTTGTCGGGGACATGCACTTAAAAACGATCAAGAGAGGCCTGCTCTAATACCATTGATACAGATTATTTTCAACACGAAATGAGAACAGAGATATAATAAATAAATGCAGAGAGATATCATAGATATTCAATAATATAACAAAAATGTATCAGATATGCAACCATAAACACATATATACAGTAATACACGATTTCTATTAATGAAAGAAATGTACAGAGACTATAAAAATACAGAGTGAAAGATTCGCTAGAATGGTGACAACTCATCTCTGAGAAGAAATGTGATGGCTACTCGCATTCACAAGAGGATGATTACAATGAGGCTCTGAAGAAATTTTTACAATAAACAGAAATTCCCAAAACCCTAGACATAAAAAAACCTAACCCTAGGAGATGAAGCACCAAAATTCATGTGGGCCCCGTTTGGGTAACTTAGTACATCAACATTTTAGGGTTGTAACTTTTCCATACAATCTCCATTTTAGGTGTATGATAGCCCGTTGGAACGGTATCATCAAGGAGATTCATTATGGGGGCTCAATCATACCTTTAGCTATCATTTAGAATCTCTAGCCCAAAAAAAATTCATTTAGGCCCTCAAAATGGCCCGAGAAATTAAAGTTGTTAAAAGTAGTAAATTGCCAAAATTGCCAGAAAACTGTTTTGAGCCAGTTGAAAAAGGTGAGTGGCCACCGATATCCACCTAGATCAATCCTCCCTCCTTAGGAATAAATGGTATCCATTGCATTGAGTTCCTAGGGGAGAGGAAAAATGTTTGTTGAATCTAAATCTTGGTGATTTGCTTGCCTTATTGGAGATGTCGTGCTACTCGATTTGTGGAAGGCTATCAAGAGCATGTGGCTGGAAGGGTTGGAAATTTTTAACTAGTCTAGATACATGAGATTATTTTGTGCATAATTAATCTTTACACTTTGCTACAATATTATCAACTTGCTTCTGTTGGATAGAAGGTGCTTGGGCCGAGGCTGTAGTGGTTGCAGTATCCTTTTGTTCACCTTTTCAACAAATTTTGAAGAAGATGAATTTTGTAGTATGAGACACTACCTTGAGAATATTTTTAGGTGGAACAGTAGATAGAACTACCTCTAGAATTATGTAGATATGACCCCCTAGAGAAACAATGACACTACAGGGTCAAGACTCATAAAAAACATGGCGCTTCCACATATATGGTTGGCCCAAGAGAACATCACAAACATCCAGTGGGGAAACATCACATAATACCTCATCCTTTAAGGGCTGAATTCCATATGAAAATAGACACTGTTGGTTGACACGAATATCTCATCATTGGCGAAGCCATCAGATGTTTTATGGATGCAGTTGTGGTATTATCGACAATCCGAACTATTGGATGACCTATGCTGAGATAAGGTTCTTCTGGCTTCCACTATCAACAATAAAATGTAGTGGGGTCCCCTTCACCCACATTTGTGAATGAAAAATGATCTCACCCTCTTCAGGATCTCTTGGTTCTTCTGGTTGAACTTTTGCGGTCATGATAATAGTAGTGGGGTCTGCATCGATGATCTGTCTTATACTAGTATCTTCAGTGTCAAATTCTGAATCAGGTTTCAGCTCCTTGTATTTGATCTTGGCCACCAATGACTGTTTTAAGCGACAATCATCGGTGTTTTGTGAGGGGATTTTGTGGGAATCACACCATTTTCAAGTGCCCTTTGTCTTTCCGTGACCCTTCTTTTCCTGTGGCTTGGACTAGTTTTCGGGAGACTGTTTGTTAAGGCCATATTTCTTATACTTTGTTTGTTGTGGATTTGCAGATATGAACTCTCATTTGTTTTGGTTCTTAAACTTCTTCTTGATTTTAACAGTGTATCAATAATCAAAACTGAGTGATGAGATGTCCATAAAATCCATTTTAGTTTGGATTTACGTGTGTAGCACCCCACGGTATTTCAAAACCAAATTTCGTTCAGAGTCTTTGATACCCAGCTTGGTATGTAAGGTATGGAAGGTATTCGTGAAATTTGGAACTGCTTGGCTCCTCTCTTTCCGCAGTGTGGTCCATCTCATGTACTGGTCCTCATAGTTGCCAACAGGGTAATATTGTTCTTTTACCACATCCACAAAAAAAATCCCAAGTGGGCTTGGCCCCATATATTCAAGACTTCTTTGTGGAACTTTGATCCTAGCAAGTTTCCCACCAATGTTTGAAATGGGGGAGAGATTTAAGTAGTGCGAAGGTTATCTTTTCTTTGTCGAAAAAATTATAAACAAAGAAATAACCTTCTAACAAATTTAACCATTTGTCTAGGGCATCTACATCTATCTGAACTTCAAATACAAGAATATAAAAATTAACTTGTACATTGAAAGGAGAGGTTCTTCCAAAGTGGTTGTTTGATGAAGATGTGTATGTTGTTATCGACAGGTGTTGAAGGATGTGGGAAAAATTCTCCATCATTTCATCCCTCTGTCGCATGGGAGCTTTCTCAAGAAACAGATTTATAGGATCGTCTGCTCCGTCGTTTTTATTTTCTTCCTCCATGGAGGGTTTCTTGGCTATGCAAGATAGATTGTATTCAAGAGAGACAGGCTCTATACCCAACTTTCTATACTCGGACCTCATCAGGGACATGCACTGAAAAACAATCAAGAGAAGCCTGCTTTGATACCACTGATCTAGATTATTTTCCACACAAAATGAGAGCAGAGATATAATAAAGAAATACAGAGAGATATAATAGATATTCAATGATATAATAGAAATGTATCAGAGATGCAACCATAAACATAGATATATAATAATACATGATTTCTATTAATGAAATAAATGTACAAAGACTGTAAAAATACAGAGTGAAAGACTCGCTAGAATGGTGGCAGCTTATCTCTGAGAAGAGATGTGACGAATACTCGCATTCACAAGAAGATGATTACAATGAGGCTCTAAAGGAATTTTTACAATAAACAGGAATGCCAAAAACCCTATACACCCAAAAACCTAACCCTAGGAGATGAAGCGCCAAAAGTCATGTGGGCCCCATTTGGGTAAGTTAGTACATCAAATTCCCGAGGTCCTAACTTTTGCATATGATCTCCATTTTAGGTGTATGATATCTCGTTCGAAAGGTATCATCGAGGATATAAATTTTTGGGCCTCAATCATTCCTTTGGATATCATTGAGAAGCTCGATCCTAAAAATCGTTCATTTAGGCCCTCAAAATGGTCCCAGAAGTTAAAACTGCTAAAAATAGTAAATTGCCAAAATTGGCAGAAAACTATTTTGAGCCAGTTGGAAAAGGTGGGTGGCCAGAAATATCCATATGGATTATTCCTCCCTCCCTAGGAAGCAATGGTATCAATTGCGTTGAGTGCCCAGGGGAGAGGAAAAAGCATTTGTTGAATCTGAATTTTGGTGAGCTACTTGCCTTGCTGGAGATGTCTCACTGCTCGGTTTGTGGAAGGCTATCACGAGCATGTGGTTGGAAGGATTGGAACTTTTTAACTAGTCTGGATACATGATATTATTTTGTGCAGAATTAATCTTTACACTTTGCTACAATCTTGTCGACCTGCTTCAGTTGGATAAAAGGTGCTTGGGCCGATATTGTAGTGGTTGCAGTATCATTTTGTTCACCTTTTGAATAGATTGTGAAGAAGATAAATTTTGTAGTATGAGATACTACCTTGCAACACTTTTTAGGTGGAACAGTAGTTAGAACTACCTCTGGTATTCTGTAGAAACGACCCCCCAGAGAAACAATGACATTGAGGGGTCGAAACTCATAAACAACATGGTGCTTACACATATATGGTTGGCCCAAGAGAACATCACAGACATCCAGTGGGGAAACATCACATACTACCTCATCTTTGAAGGGATGAATGTTGTATGACAATGGACACTGCTGGCTGACATGAAGATCACGTCCTTGGAGAAGCCACCCGATGTTGTATGCCTACGGTTGTGGTGTTATCGACAATCCCAACTATTAGATGAACTCTGCTAAGATGAGGTTCTTCTGTCTTCCACTATTAACAATTAAATGTAGTGGGGTCCCCTACACCCACATCTGTGAATGAAAAATGTGTTCACCCTCTTCAGGATCTGTTAGTTCTTTTGGTTGAATTATTGCGGTCGCGACAATAGCAGTGGGGTCTGTGTCGATGATCTGTCTTTTACCAGTATTTCATAATCATATTATGAATCAGGGTTCGACTCCTTATCTTTGATCTCGGCCACCAATGAATTTTTTGAGTGAAATTCATCGGTGTTGTGTCAGGAGATTTTGTGGAAATCGCACCATTTTCCAGTGTCTTTCTTTGTCTTCCCGTGACCCTTATTTTCCTATGGCTTGGACTGGTTTTCGAGAGACTATTTTTTATGTCTTTCTTTCTCATACTTTGGTTGTTTTGGATTTGCATATCCAAACTGTCGTTTGTTTTTGTTCTTAAACTTCTTCTCAATTTTAACAGCATATCGATAAGAAGAACCAAGTGATGAGATGTCTAGAAAATCCATTTAAGTTTGGATGTATCTGTGTAGAGCCCCATGGTATTTCAAAACCAAATGTCATTCGTAGTCTTTTATACCCACCTTGGTGTGCAAGGTATGGAAGGTATTGGTGAACTCTGAAACTGCTTGGCCCCTCTCTTGTTGCAATGTGGTCCATCTCATGTACTGGTCCTCATAGTTGCCAATAGGGTAATATTGTTCCTTTACCACATCCACAAAAAAATCCCAAGTGGGCTTGGCCTGATATATTCCAAAATCCTTTGTGGAAATTTTCTCCCAACAAGTTTCCCACCAATGTTTGACATGGGGGAGAGATTTAAGGAGTGTGAAGGTGATCTTTTCTCTGTTGGAAAAATTATGAATAGAGATATAACCTTTTAACACATTTAACCATTTGTCTAGGGAATCTGCATCTATATGACCTTCAAATATGGGTACCGAGAATATAAAAATTAACCTATACCTTGAAAGGACAGGTGCTTCCAAATTGGTTGTTTGATGAATATGCACCTATTTCTATCGGCAAGCATTGAAGGATGTGGGAAAAATTCTCCATCATTTCGTCCCTCTGTCGCGTGAGAGCTTTCTCAAGCAACAAATTTATAGGATCGTTTGCTCCATCGTTTTTCTTTTCTTCCACCATGGAGGGTTTCTTGGGAGAACAGAGAGATTGTATTCAAGAGAGACAAGCTCAAGAATGAACTTTCTATACTCGGACCTTGTTGGGGACATGCACTGAAAAACAATCAAGAGCAACCTGCTCTGATGCCACTGATCTGGATTATTTTCGTCACGAAATGGGAGTGGAGATATAATAAAGAAATGCAGAGAGATATCACAGATATTCAATAATATAATAGAAATGTATCAAAGATGTAACCATAAACACAGATATACAGTAATACACAATTTCTCTTAATGAAATAAATGTACAGAGACTGTAAAAATACAGAGTGAAGGACTCGCTAGAATGGTGGCAGCTTATCTCTGAGAAGAGATGTGACGGTTACTCGCATTCACAAGAAGATGATTACAATGAGGCTCTGAAGGCCTTTTTACAATAAACAAAAATTCTAAAAACCCTAGACATCCAAAAACCTAACCCTAGGAGATGAACCGCCAAAAGTCATGTGGGCTCCGTTTGGGTAAGTTAGTACATCAACTTCTCGGGGTCGTAACTTTTGCATACTATCTTTGTTTTAGGCGTATGATATCCTGTTGGAAAGGTATCATCAAGGAGATTCATTTTGGGGTCTCAATCATGCTTTCAACTATCATTGAGAAGATCGATCCCAAAAAACCTTCATTTAGGCCCTCAAAATGGGCCCGGAAGTTTAAATTGCTAAAAATAGTAAATTGCCAAAAATTTGTTTTGATCCAGTTGGAAAAGGTGTGTGGCCACTGATATCCACCAGGATCAATCCTCCATCCTTAGGAAGTAATGGTCTCCATTGCGTTGAGTTCCCAGGGGAGAGGAAAAAGTGTTTCCTGAATATGAATCTTGGTGAGCTACTTGCCTTGCTGGAGACGTCGCGCTGCTTGGTTTGTGGAAGGCTATCATGAGCATGTGGCTGGAAGGGTTGGACCTTTTTAACCAGTTTGGATACATGAGATTATTTTGTGCAGAATTAATATTTACACTTTGCTACAATCTTGTCGACTTGCTTTTGTTGGATAGAATGTGCTTGGGCTGAGGCTATAGTGGTTGTAGTATCCTTTTGTTCACGTTTTGAACAGATTGTGAAGAAGTTGAATTTTGTAGTATGAGATACTACCTTGTGACACTTTTTAGGTGGAAAAATAATCATAACTAACTCTGGTATTCTATAGAGATGACCCCCCAGAGAAATAATGAAACTGAAGGTCAAGACTCATAAACAACATGGCACTTCCACATATATCGTTGGCCCAAGAGAACATCAGAGACTTCTAGCTGGGAAATATCACATAATACCTCATAATTGAAGGGTTGAATGTTGTACATGAAGATATCGTCCTTGGCAAAGCCACCCAATGTTGTATGGCTGCAAGTGTGGTGTTGTCGACAATCCCAACTATTTGATGACCTCTACTAAGATGAGGTTCTTCTAGATTCCACTATCAACAATAAAATGAATCACATTCCCCTTTACCCACATTTGTGAATGAAAAAGGTTCTCACCCTCTTCAGGATCTATTGGTTCTTCTAGTTGAATTAATCTGGTCGGGAGAATATCAGTGGGGTCTGCGTCGATGATCTATCTTTTAGCAGTATTTTCAGAATCAGATTATGAATCAAGGTTCGTATCCTTGTCTATGATCTCATCCACCAATGAATGTTTTCAGCGAAATTCATCGGTCTTGTGCCAGGGGCTTTTGTGGAAATCACACCATTTTCCATTATCCTTCTTTGTCTTCCCGTGACCCTTCTTTTCATGTGGCTTGGACTGGTTTTTGGGAGACTATTTGTTAGGGCCATCTTTCTCATACTTTGGTTGTTGTGGATTTTCAGATCCGAACTCCTGTTTGTTTTGGTTCTTAAACTTCTGCTCAATTTTAACAGTGTATCAATAAGCAGAACTGAGTGATGAGATGTTCAGAAAATCCATTTTAGTTTGGATGTATCTGTGTAGAGCCCCATGGTATTTTAGAACCAAATGTTGTTCGAAGTATTTGATACCCAACCTGGTGTGCAAGGTATGGAAGGTATTGGTGAAATATGGAACTGCTTGGCCCCTCTCTTGCTGCAGTGTGGTCCATCTCATTTACTAGTCGTCATAGTTGCTAACAGGGTAATACTGTTCCTCTACCGCATCCACAAGAAAATCTCAAGTGGGCTCGGCCCCATATTTTCCAAACTCCTCTGTGGAACTTTTCTCCCAGCAAGTTTCCCACCAATATTTTACACGGGGGAGAGATTTAAGGAGTGCGAAGGTGATATTTTCTTTGTCGAAAAAATTATGAACAGAGAAATAACCTTCTAACAAATTTCACCATTTTTCTACTGCATCCGCATCTATTTGACCTTCAAATATGGGAATATCAAAATTAACCTGTACTTTGAAAGGAGAGGTGCTTCCAAATTCGTTGTTTGATGAAGATGTGCATGTTCCTATCGGTAGGCATTGAAGTGTGTGGGAAAAATTCTCCATCATTTCGTCCCTCTGTCGCATGAGAGCTTGCTCAAGCAACAGATTTATAAGATCTTATACTTCATTGTTTTTCTTCCTTTCCACCATGGAGGGATTATTGGGCATGTGAGAGAGATTGTCTTTAAGAGAGAGAATCTCGAGACCCAACTTGCTATACTTGGACCTCGTCGGGGACATGGACTGAAAAAAAATCAAGAGCAACCTTCTCCGATACCACTGATCTGGATTATTTTTGGCACGAAATGAGAGTGGAGATATAATAAAGAAATGCAGAGAGATATCATAGATATTCAATAATATAACAGAAATGTATTAGAGATGCAACCATAAACACAGATATACAGTAATACATGATTTCTATTAATGAAATAAATGTACAAAGACTGTAAAAATACAGAGTGAAAGACTCGCTAGAATGGTGGCAGCTTATCTCTGAGAAGAGATTTGATGGCTACTCGCATTCGCAAAAAGATGATTACAATGAGGCTATGAAGGCCCTTTTACAATAAATAGGAATTCCCAAACCCATAGACATCCAAAAACCTAACCCTAGGATATGAAGCACCAAAATTCATGTGGGCCCCGTTTGGGTAAGTTAGTACATCAACTTCCTGGGGTCCTAACTTTTGCATACGATCTTCGTTTTAGGTGTATGATAGCTTGTTGGAAAGATATCATCATGGAGATTCATTTTGGGACCTCAATCATGTGTTTGGATATCATTGGAAAGATATATCTTGAAAAAACTTCATTTAGGCCCTTAAAATTGCCCCAGAGGTTAAAATTGCTAAAAATAGTAAATTGCGAGAAAACGTTTTCGAGCCAGTTGAAAAAGGTGGGTGGCCACTGATATCAACCTGGATAAATCCTCCATCCTTAATAAATAATGGTATTCATTGCGTTGAGTGACCAAGGCAGAGAAAAAAGCGTTTTTTGAATCTGAATCTTGGTGAGTTGCTTGCCTTGTTGGAGACGTTGCCCTGCTCAGTTTGTGAAAGGCTATAATGAGCATGTGGCTAGAAGGGTTGGACCTTTTTAACCAGTCTAGATACATGAGATTATTTTTTACAGAAGTAATCTTTACACTTTTCTACAATCTTGTCGACCTCCTTATGTTGAATAGAAGGTGCTTGGGCCGAGGTTGTAGTGGTTGCAATATCCTTTTGTTCACCATTTGAACAGATTGTGAAGAAGCTGAATTTTGTAGTATGAGATACTACCTTGTGACACTTTTTAGGTGGAACAATAGTCAGAACTACTTCTAGTATTTTGTAGAGATGAGCCCCCAGAGAAACAATGGCACTGCGGGGTCGAGACTCATAAACAACATGGTGCTTCCACATATATGGTTGGTCCAAGAGAAAATCACAAAAATCCAGTGGGGAAACATCACATAATACCTCATCCTTGAAGGGTTGAATGCCGTATGACAATCGACACTGGTGGCTGACACAAATATCTCGTCCTTGGGTAAGCCACCCAATGTTGTATGGTTGCAAGTGTCGTGTTGTCGACAATACCAACTATTTGACGACCTATGCTAAGATGAGGTTTTTCTGGCTTCTTCTATCAACAATAAAATGTAGCGGGGTCCCCTTCATCCACATCTATGAATGAAAAAGGTGCTCACCCTCTTCAGGATATGTTGGTTCTTCTGGTTGAATTTTTGTGGTCGCAAATATAGAAGTGGGGTCCACATCGATGATCTATCTTTTACCAGTATTTTTAGAATATGATTATGAGCAGGGTTCGTCTCCTTGTTGATGAGATGTCTAGAAAATCCATTTTAGTTTAGATGTATCTGTGTAGAGCTCCACGATATTTCAGAACCAAGTGTCATTTAGAGTCTTTGATACCCATCTTGGTGCGCAAGGTATGGAAGATTATGGTGAACTCCAGAACTGCTTGGCCCCTCTCTTTCCATAGTGTGGTCCATCTCATGTACTGGTCCTCATAGTCACCAGCAGGGTAATATTGTTCCTTTACCGCATCCACAAACAAAACCCAAGTGGGCTCGGCCCCATATATTCTAGACTCCTCTGTGGGACCTTGCTCCCAGCAAGTTTCCCACCAATGTTTGACACGGGGGAGAGATTTAAGGAGTGCGAAGGTGATCTTTTCTATGTCAAAAGAATTATGAACAGAGAAATAACCTTCTAACAGATTTAACCATTTGTCTAGGTGTTGGCAGCCAATCATTTTTTTTAATTTCTCTTAAAAAATGCTGCCTACACCCCTTGTCTCGTTAATGACAAATCATCGTTGCATTGTGCTTCTAGACATTTGTTTCATTTTTGCGAAAATTGCAATTTGGTCTCGATTTGATTTTCACAACTGTAAGTGTGAAAATACCTCTTTCATCGTTTGGACTATAGTCGTCTTTTATTGATTTCTCCAAAAGACACTTGACCATTGGTTTATCACATGACTGCTAAAGATTTTCTCGAACTTATGTCCTTGAGCATACTCTTACCTTGATTGCGCATTTGAATATGTTTGATTTCTAAGCCTTTGAGCATAAAAATTTATTGGTTTTATTCTGATCTTATAAAAGTTATGATGGATTTGGTCTTATTGCTTTGATTCTTATTGTTATGGGCTCTTCACTCAGTTATTATATGAAAAATTTTGGATCATAATGTTCTAAAGACTTTGGCATGAAAACATTTGAATGTGCAACGAATACATTGGTAAGTTTATAAAGTCAATTCAAGAAATAACAATGGTTTGAAGGCGCATGGGTTAATCATATTGGACTTTAATTTTACAAATCGATGCTTGGTATATTGTTTGGTAAGTTGATATTACATTGAATGATTCATAGTTCCAAACTATGTATTGGCATCGATTAAATTTAAACCTTGGTGTAAAACGATTGATTGACACGATGGATGTTGGATATGGTGTTGGATTGAACTGTACACTTGGCATGAGTATAACGTATGGTGTTGGTTCTGCTTCGGGTGACTGGCATGTTAATATGATTATACACCTATTTGTTGGCCGATATGCATGGTATAAATGATTATGATTTTAATAACACTGTACTCAGTCATTAATACAATGCGTGGCGGTGGTAATCCCACCACCTTCGCACGCATGCAGTTAATTTCGGTCTCTTCGAGCATAGAAGTTGTCAAACCCTATCGTTTTTCGACTCTGTGCATTGTTTCATTCAATTTGAACCCTACCATGTACAAAGGTCATGGCTCCTGTCATAAGGGCCGAGCCCAATGGGTGCCAAGCACTGTTGACATTTAGTGGTGCATGTAGCGACCTGGAACAACACGAGTGGCTCGCTTTCATAAGGAAGTTTGATGGCTATGACTTCACAGTGGCTTGACAATTTGCGTTATCGTTCGATGGCTGCCGAGCCAAAGTTGGAGATGTCCAGCTTGAAATTACTGAACAATTTCTCAGCCTGGCAACCAGCCTGCCTGTCAAGGGACAAAATGGTCGAAAATTTGCAAGGTAGATGATGTCCCATGGACATTACTGTTCCAATCTCGCACAGTGAACTCATGTGACAGAGGGTTTCCTGCAAAGATGTTGAAACCCTGCTGGTATGATCTCTTGATGATTATCAAGCATTTCGTTACTTGTGAAGGCAGGTACGGGTTTATTTTCTTATTCCACCTGCGTTTATTAATGGTTTTCATGAGTTTTGAACTAAGTATGCCTCACTATCTGCACCGAAGTTTGTTCAAAATGGCTAAACGATACAAGCGTAGCCAGGCTGACACTAGCCTCTTCCATGTTGGGTTGATCAAAATGGTTTTAGTTTACGAATTGGGGTTACGTCGTGATTCTTGGCATGATTTTCTCAGCCGTAATGGTTTTAGAGAGTCTAACCCTCCACAAGTAGATAAGCCCATGGTGACCGAGAGCAAACCTGCCCCTGTGCCTTATAATGTTTTGTTACCTAGACCTAAGCCTGAGTCACCTACGAGTTTGCCTAAGGCTGTGCCAAAACAAACCGAAGTTGCTAAACCTACAACCCAAAATACTAGAGCAAAGACTAGTGCTAATACTTGAGGCAAGAAAAATGCAATATTGATCTCTCGCATGGCGAGGAATAAATCTAAGCTTCCTGCCAAATCAGAGCCTATCGTGGTTAGTGAGGACTCTGATTCAGACATTGAACGATTTCTCGCCGAAGAGTATCCTTACTCCGACGGATTGTGTGGTAAACCTCCCCATGATTTCATCAAGAACCTACCTCCTTGTCTGCGGGATAACCCTGACTTTCCTGGTATTGAACCACTCCATGAAACCCTCGGGGAATCATCAAAACCCCCTTCTATTCAACCTATTGCTGCACCTTGCGATCAATGTGGGTTATGGGTGGAAAGATACTACTTGGATGTACCTACGTTGCAATCCAGAATCTACGATTTGGAAAACCAAGTGGCAAATCTCACTGGTCAGAATGCAAAGGTGCAACCCTTCGATAAGAAGAAACGAACCACGGGTTCAGTCTTGTTCAAAAACGTCGAGTCTGCCACTGCAATTATCAATTCAAAATTGACATAAGTCCCAGCAGTTGTGATGGTATATTTTTCGCTCATTTATATTACTCTCTTTGTACATATTTCGCCTGCTCTGTTACATAAGCATGCTTCGTTGTATATAATGTTTGTTTTATTTTTGGTTATCGTTTGAGATTCGATTGGATTTGGCTTTGATTCGATGGATCGTTGAATAGATATGATTGTTCAAATTTAGCTCGATGTTCTGTTGGTAATACAAGCTGTTAATATTTTTAAATTAGTCTGTTGTTGGTATCCCGAATTTTGAATACAGTCAGTGGTATAATTCGAATTGGTTATGATATGAGTATGATTAATAGATGGGTTAACTGTTTCAATTTCCTTCGACCAAATTTCATACTTTTCTGTTGATGCATAACCGAATCGCAACTGATTTGATTCTCATTGATTGCAACTTATTCGAATTAGATTCTGATTAAGGTTACGATGTTGTTTCTATAATTAACTCCGTGAAGATTGGTGTGGATTATTGCTCAGTTCATGAATCTGTAGATTTTATCGTTCCTCTGTACATTGACTGTGTAAAGGTTCTTGAGTTCATATGATTTCATCCGATTGCAATGGAGGTTGTTTACGCATTGTGCTTTTAATTAAAGGTTATCAATTCGTTACTATAACTAGTCGATGACAGTTATGACCATATCTATGAACTGTTGGAAATTCAGCATATAAAGTCTATGACTAGATTTTATGGATAAAGTTATGCTTGTTTTATCGTGACCATTTTTCTATGTTGGCTATTGATTAAACGATTTGGATCCTATGCAAACCGATAATGATTATTTTGTATCTCATACGATTTGGTTTACCATTGATTGCATCCATGGAACAGTCTTGTTAAGATTTGATTTGATTTTATGACGATTGGGAAAACAGAGTATTCCTACTCTATCCCGATTGTATTCTGTTCGATTTGGTTTGATTTAAAGGATTATTTTTATCATTAGTAACTTGTTGATGATTGGATTCGATTTGATTTTGATTATATATCTAGTCCTGTTTACTATTATAAACCAGCTACAGAATCAGAAGATTCTGTAGCTAAGTCTATAGAGTCATTTTTTTATTGTTTTCTCAATAAAATACTCCTCTAACTCGATCTTTATGTCTATTACAGGCAAATTCAAATTGGCAATGGATATGAGGAGCAGTTGGAAGATATCTTAAGGATTTCACTTGCATTTTTAGTTACTTAGTTTAAGATATTTTTGGGATTATTCCCAGATTGTGTAAAACTGTTTGCTATTATTCACAAGGATGTTTTACCTTGTGAGAAACTTATATAAACCTATGGTTTTGTAATAATAAGACATGATCAGTTGTGGGAGAACAAGGATATGTAATTCTGATTCAAACTAGAGCAGAATTGATGTGTTGTCATAGATTTTGCTTTTCAGTATATCGACACTTTGTCCCAAGTTTTGTATATCATTTTGTTTATGGTTTAGTATTACTTTGTTATCTAAATCACATGCATCTGATATAATCTCTTACTGTTATACATATCTTGTTGCTTCCAAAGAGATAAAGAACATAACATTTGTTGATTCATTTTATGAATGATAGCTTTGTCTTTTTCGTAGGCTGAATTGTTACATAAGTTTTCTGCATAATAGGTTTCCCTTACTACAGAGATTTATCATCAGAAAATTGTTATGATTTCTTTTATGTCTTATTTGTCCTGTAACATACTTCAAGAAGCAGCATAGCTTATCGTTTTCGAGAGGCTTAAGGACTAAATGGTGTGAATTTCTTCCTCCAACCAGCTTAAGAAGTCATCCTACACAGGGTAGACTTGGAGCGTTTCCAGGTCAATTAGTTAGATGTTTACTGTTTATGTTAAGTAGTTTAATATAAATGATAGCTTAGTTAGATTTATATTACATTGTTTAATTTCAGTAATATAGATTAGATCGTTTAATTTCAGTAGTTTTTATTTCCTTTTCATAAAACATAAAAGATAAAAAAAGAGACCCATCGCTGTCTTAGGGCAGCGATCACATTAGTTTCACAGGTTTTAATCAAATCTGTAATTTGTCCATATTGTACATTTGTGAAAAAGGAATATCATAGCTGATAATTAGGTAGTTGATTTGAGTTATTATAATCATAGTTAGTATCTTGTATATATAAGTAGTTAGTAATTTATAGTTAGATTAACGTAGTTAGTTTAGTTCTTTGTCTTTGTTTTATTAGTTTCTAGTTTCCCTTTAGATTTCTTAGCTCAGATCATTTCTCTTTGGTTTCCATAGAAGACCTTAGAGTGGCCAACGGAGCCGTTAAACTCATCAGGGTGGTCCATTCCAAAAGGCTTGGGTTATTTAGACAACCCTGGACCGGTTCCACTCTCCCAGTTGATGGATGGTCAATTTCTCCTGTCAACACTAGGGCATCCACATATATCTGACCTTCAAATATGAGAATATGAAAATTGACCTGTACCTTGAAAGGAGAGGTGCTTCCAAAGTGGTTGTTTGATTAATATGTGTTGATTTATATCGGCAGGCGTTGAAGGATGTGGGAAAAATTCTCTATCATTCTGTCCCTTTGTCGCGTGAGAGCTTGCTCAAGCAACAGATTTATAGGATCGTATGCTCCGTTTTTTTTATTTTCTTCCACCATGGAGGGTTTCTTGGGCATGTGAAAGATATTGTCTTCAAGAGATACAAGCTCAAGAACCAACTTGCTATACTCGAACCTTGTCGGGGACATGCACTGAAAACCTATCAAGAGCAACATGCTCTAATACCACTGATCCAGATTATTTTCGGCATGAAATGAGAGCGGATATATAATAAATAAATGTAGAGAGATATCGCAGATATTCAATAATATAGAAGAAATATATTAGAGATGAAACCATAAACACAAATATATAGTAATACATGATTTCTATTAATGAAACAAATGTACAGAGACCGCAAAAATACAGAGTGAAAGACTTGCTAGAATGGTGGCAGCGTATCTCTGAGAAGAGATGTGATGCTTACTCGCATTCACAAGAAGATCATTACAATGAGGCTATGAAGGCATTTTTACAATAAAAATGAATGCCAAAAACCCTAGACATCCAAAAACCTAACCCTAGGATATGAAGCACCAAAAGTCATGTGGGCCCCATTTGAGTAAGTTAGTACATCAACTTCCCGAGGTCGTAACATTTGCATACGATCTCTGTTTTAGGCGTATGATAGCCCGTTGGAAAGGTATTGTCAAGGATATTCATTTTGGGGCCTCAATCATTCCATCAGATATCATTGGGAAGATCAATCCTGAAAAACCTTCATTTAGGCCCTCAAAATGGCCCGAGAAGTTAAAACTCCTAAAAATAGTAAATTGGAAGAAAACTATTTTGAGCCAGTTGAAAAAGTTGGGTGGCCATTGATATCCATCCGGATCAATCCTCCCTTCATAGGAAGAAATGGTGTCCATTGCGTTGAGTCCCCGGGGAAGAGAAAAAAATGTTTGTTGAATCTGAATCTTGGTGAGCTGCTTTCCTTGTTGGAGACATCGCCCTTCTCGGTTTGTAGAAGGCTAGTATGAGCATGTGGCTGGAAGGGTTGGAAATTTTTAACCAGTATGGATACATGAGATTCCTTTGTGTAGAAGTAATCTTTACACTTTGCTACAATATTTTCGACCTGCTTCTATTGGATAGAAGATGCTTGGGTGGAGGTTGTAGTGGTTGCAGTATCCTTTTGTTCACCTTTTCAATAGATTGTAAAGAAGCTAAATTTTGTAGTATGAGATACTACCTTGAGACACTTTTTAGGTGGAACGGTAGTTAGAAATAACTCTGGTATTCTGTAGATATGACCCCCCAGAGAAACAATGAAACTACGGGGTTGAGATTCATAAACAACATCACGCTTCCGCATATATGGTTGGCCCAAGAGAACATCACAAAAATCTAGTGGGGAAACATCACATAATACCTTATCCTTGAAGGTTTGAATGTCGTATGACAATCGACACTGTTGGCTGACATGAAGATCTCGTCCTTGGCAAAGCCACCCGATGTTGTATGCATACAGGTGTGGTGTTGTCGACAATCCCAACTATTTGACGACCTTTGTTGAGATAAGGTTCTTCTGTCTTCCGCTATCAACAATAAAATGTAGCAGGGTCCCCTTCACCCACATCTGTGAATGAAAATGATGCTCACCCTCTTCAGGATCTGTTGGTTCTTCTGGTTGAATTGCTACGGTCACGACAATAGCAGTGGGGTCTGTGTCGATGATTTGTCTTTTACCAGTATTTTTCAGAATCAGATTCAAAATTAGAGTTTGGCTCCTTGTCTTTGATCTCAGCCACCAATGATTGTTTTGAGCTACATTCATCGGTGTTGTGCCAAGGGATTTTTTGGAAATCGTACAATTTTTCAGTGTCCTTCTTTGTCTTCCCATGACCCTTCTTTTCCTGTGGCTTGGACTGCTTTTCGGGAGACTGTTTCTTAGTGTCGTCTTTCTCATACTTTGGTTGTTGCATATTTACAGATCCAAAATATTGTTTTTTTTGGTGCTTAAACTTCTTCTTAATTTTAACAACATATCAATAAGCATAACCAAGTGATGTGATGTCCAAAAAATCCATTTCAGTTTGGATGTATCTGTGTAGAGCCCCACGGTATTTTAGAACCAAATGTCATTCAGAGTCTTTGATACCCAACTTGGTGCACAAGGTATGTAAGGTATTAGTGAACTCCAAAACTGCTTGGCCCCTCTCTTGCCGCAGTGTGGTCGATCTCATCTACTGGTCATCATAGTCACCAACAGGGTAATACTGTTCCTTTACTGCATCCACAAAAAAATCCCAAGTGGCCTCGACCCCATATATTCTAGAATCCTCTATGTAACTTTTCTCCCAGCAAGTTTCCCACCAATTTTTGACATGGGGGAGATATTTAAGGAGTGTGAAGGTGATATTTTCTAGGTCAGAAAAATTATGAATAGAGAAATAACCTTCTAACAGATTTAACCATTTGTCCAGGGCATCTGCATCTATGTGACCTTCAAATAAGGGAATATCAAAATTAACCTGTACCTTGAAAGGAGAGGTGTTTGCAAAGTGGTTGTTTGATGAAGATGCATCAATTCATATCAACATGTGTTGAAGGATGTGGGAAAAATTCTCCATCATTTCATCCCTCTATCATGTGAGAGGTTGCTCAAGCAACAGATTTATAGGATCGTCTGCTCCGTCGTTTTTCTTTTCTTTCACCATGGAGGGTTTCTTGGGAATGCGAGAGAGATTGTATTCAAGAGATATAAGCTCAAGATCCAAATTTCTATACTTGGACCTCATCGGGGACATGCACTTAAAAACGATCAAGAGAAGCCTGCTCTGATACCATTGATCCAGATTATTTTTGACACGAAATGAGAGTGGAGATATAATAAGGAAATCCAGAAAGATATCGCAGATATTCAATAACACAACATAAATGTATTAGAGATGCAACCATAAACCCATATATACAATAATACACAATTTATATTAATGGAAGAAATGTACAGAGACTATAAAAATACAGAGTGAAAGACTTGCTAGAATGGTGGCAGCTTATCTCTGAGAAGAGATGTGATCGCTACTCGCATTCGCAATAATATGATTATAATGAGGATTTGAAGGCTTTTTTACAATAAAAATGAATTCCAAAAACCATAGACATCCAAAAACCTAACCCTAGGAGATGAAGCGCCAAAAGTCATGTGGGCCTCGTTTGGGTAAGTTAGTACATCAACTTCTCGGGGTCATAACTTTTGCATACGATCTCTATTTTAGGCGTATGATAGCCCATTGGAAAGGTATAGTCGAGGAGATTCATTTTGGGGCCTCAATAATGCCTTTGGATATTATTTAAAAGCTCAATCCTGAAAAATCATCATTTAGGCCTTCAAAATGGTCCCGGAAGTTAAAACTCCTAAAAATAGTAAATTGCCGAAATTTCCAGAAAATTGTTTTGAGCTAGTTGGAAAAGGTGGGTGGCCACTGATATCCACCTGGATCAATCCTCCCTCCTTAGGAAGTAATGTTCTCCATTGCTTTGAGTTCCCGGGGGAGAGGAAAAAGCATTTGTTGAATCTGAATCTTATTGAGTTGCTTGCCTTGTTGGAGACATCGCGTTGTTCGGTTTGTGGAAGGCTATCACAAGCATGTGGATGGAAGGGTTGGACCTTTTTAACCAGTCTATATAAATGAGATTATTTTCTGCATAAGTAATCTTTACACTTTTCTACAATATTTTCGACCTGCTTCTGTTGGATAGAAGGTGCTTGGGCCGAAGCTGGAGTGGTTGCAGTATCCTTTTGTTCACCTTTTGAACATATTGTGAAGAAGCTAAATTTTGTAGTATGAGATACTACCTTGCAACACTTTTTAGGTGGAAAAATAGTTAGAACTACCTCTCGTATTCTATAGACATAACCCCCCAGTGAAACAATGACACTACGGGGTCGAGACTCATAAACAACATGGTGCTTCCACATATATGATTGGCCTAAGAGAACATCACAGAGATATAGTGGGGAAACATCACATAATACCTCATCCTTGAAGGGTTGAATGTTGTATGACAATCGACACTGTTGGCTGACACAAAGATCTCGTCCTTGGCGAAGCCACTCGATGTTGTATGGCTGCAAGTATGGTGTTGTCGACAATCACAAATATTTGACAACCTCTACTGAGATGAGGTTATTTTGGCTTCCACTATCAACAATAAAATGCAGTGGGGTCCCCTTCATCCACATATGTGAATGAAAAATGCGCTCACCCTCTTCAGGATCTCTTGGTTCTTTTGGTTGAATTTTTGCGGTCGTGACAATAGCAGTGGGGTCTGCGTCGATGATCTATCTTTTACTAGTATTTTCATAATCAGATTCTGAATCAAGGTTCATCTCCTTGTCTTTGAGCTCGGTCACCAATGAATATTTTGAGTGACATTCATCGGTGTTGTGCCAGAGGATTTTGTGGAAATCGCACCATTTTCCAGTGTCCTTCTTTGTCTTCCTATCACCCTTCTTTTCCTGTGGCTTGTAATGGTTTTCGAAAGACTATTTGTTAGGGTCGTCTTGCTAATACTTTGGTTTTTGCGGATTTGTAGATCCAAACTACCGTTTGTTTTGGTGCCTAAAATTCTACTCAATTTTAACAACTTATCGATAAGCAGAACCAAGTGATGAGATGTCGAGAAAATCCATTTCAGTTTGGATGTATCTGTGTAGAGCCCCACAGTATTTCAGAACCAAATGTCGTTCGGAGTCTTTGATACCCAGTTTGGTGCACAAGGTATGGAAGGTATTGGTGAACTCTGAAACTGTTTGGCCCTCTCTTGCCGCAATGTGGTCCATCTCATGTACTTGTCCTCATAGTTTCCAACAAGGTAATACTGTTCCTTTACCACATCCACAAAAAAATACGAAATGGGCTCATCCCCATATATTCTAGACTCCTTTGTGGAAATTTCTCCCATCAAGCTTCCCACCAATGTTTGACATGGGGAAGAGATTTAAGGAGTGCGAAGGTGATATTTTCTCTCTCGAAAAAGTTATGAACAGAGAAATAACCTTCTAACATATTTAACCATTTTTCTAGGGCATCCGCATCTATCTGACCTTCAAATACAGGAATACCAAAATTAATTTGTACCTTCAAAGGAGAGGTTCTTTCAAAGTGGTTGTTTTATGAAGATGCATCTATTTCTATTAGCAGGCGATGAAGGATGTGAGAAAAATTATCCATCATTTCATCCCTCTGTCATGTGAGAGCTTGCTCAAGCAACAGATTTATAGGATCGTCTGCTCCATCATTTTTCTTTTATTCCACCACGGAGGGTTTCTTGGGCATGCGAGAGAGATTGTATTCAAGAGAGACAATATCAAGACCCAACTTACTAAACTCGGACCTCATAGTGGACATAGACTGAAAAATGATCAAGAGTAGTCTGCTCTAATACCATTAATCCGGATTATTTTCGGAACGAAATGAGAGGAGAGATATAATAAATAAATGTAGAGAGATATCACAGATATTCAATAATATAACTTAAATTTATCAGATATGAAACCATAAACATAGATATATAGTAATACACAATTTCTATTAATGGAAGAAATGTATAGAGACTGTAAAAATACAAAGTGAAAGACTCGCTAGAATGGTGGCAGGTTATCTCTGAGAAGAGATATGACAGCTACTCGCATTCGAAAGAAGATGATTACAATGAGGCTCTAAAGGCATTTTTACAATAATCATGAATTCCAAAAACCCTAGACATCCAAAAACCTAACCCTAGGAGATGAAGCGTCAAAAGTCATGTGTGCCCTGTTTGGGTAAGTTAGTACATCAACTTCCCAGGGTCGTAACTTTTGCATACGATCTTCATTTTAGGCATATGATAGCCTGTTGGAAAGGTATCATTGAGGAGATTCATTTTTGGGCCTCAATGATTCCTTCATAAATATTTCATAATATCTATCCCGAAAAACCTTCATTTAGGCCCTCAAAATGGCCTCGGAAGTTAAAACTGCTAAAATTAGTAAATTGCCAAAATTGTCAGAAAACTGTTTTGAGCCAATTGGAAAAGGTGGGTGGCCACCTATATCCACCTGGATCAATCCTCCCTCCTTAGGAATCAATGGTATCCATTTCGTTGAGTGCCCCGGGGAGAGGAAAAAGCGTTTGTTGAATCTGAATCTTGGTGAGCTGCTTGCCTTGCTGAAGACGTCGCACTACTCGGTTTGTGAAAGCTATCACGAGCATGTGGCTAGAAGGGTTGGACCATTTTAACCAGTCTGGATACATGAGATTATTTTGTGTAGAAGTAATATTTACTCTTTTCTACAATCTTTTCGACCTGCTTCTGTTGGATAGAAGGTGCTTGGGTTGAGGTTATAGTGGTTGTAATATCCTTTTGTTCATCTTTTGAACGGATTGTGAAGAAGCTGAATTTTATAGTATGAGATACTACCTTGTGAAAAAATTTAGGTGGAACAGTAGTCGTAAATACCTCTAGTATTCTATAGAGATGACCCCCCAAAGAAACAATGACACTGCGGGGTCGAGACTCATAAACAACATGGCGCTTCCACATATATGGTTGGCCCAAGATAACATCACATACATCTAGTAGGGAAACATGACATAATAACTCATCCTTGAAGGGTTGAATGTCATATGACAATCGAAACTGTTGGCTAACACGAAGATCTCTTCCTTGGTGAAGCCACCCAATGTTGTATGGTTGCAGGTGTGGTGTTGTCAACAATCCCAACTATATTGACTACCTCTGCTGAGATGATGTTCTTCAGGCTTCTGCTATCAACAATAAAATGTAGAGGGGTCCCCTTCACCCACATATGTGAATGAAAACAACGCTCACCCTCTTCAATATAAGTTGGTTCTTCTGGTTGAATTGTTGTGGTTGTGACAATAGCAATGGGGTTTGGGTCGATGATCTATCTTTTACCAGTATTTTCAGAATTAGATTCTGAATTAGGGTTCGGCTACTTGTCTTTGATATTGGCCACCAATGACTTTTTTGAGAGATATTCATCAGTGTTGTGCCAGGGGCTTCTGTGGAAATCGCACCTTTTTTTAGTGTCCTTCTTTGTCTTCCAATGACCCTTCTTTTTTGTGTCTTGGATTGGTATTCAGGAGACTATTTGTTAGGGTCATATTTATCATACTTTGGTTGTTGCAGATTTGATTATCCAAACTCTTGTTTGTTTTGGTGCTTAAATTTCTTCTTGATTTTAACAACGTATCGATATGCAGAACCGAGAGATGAGATGTCTAGAAAATCCATTTCAGTTTGGATGTATATGTGTAGAGCCCCACGATATTTCAGAAACAAATTTCATTTGGAGTCTTTGATACCCAGCTTGGTGCATAAGTTATGGAAGGTATTGATGAACTCTAGAACTTCTTGGCCCCTCTCTTGCCGCAGTGTGGTCCATCTCATGTATTGGTCGTCATAGTTGCCAACAGGGTATATTGTTCATTTACTGCATCCACAAAAAAATCCCAAGTGGGCTTGGACCCATATATTCCAGACCGCTCTATAGAACTTTCCTCCGAAAACATTTCCCACCAATGTTTGACATGGGGGAGAGATTTAAGGATTGCAAAGGTGATCTTTTCTCTATCAGAAAAATTATGAACAGAGAAATAACCTTCTAATAGATTTAACCATTTGTCTATGGCATCCTCATCTATCTGACCTTCAAATATAGGAATATCAAAATTAACATGTACCTTGAAAGGAGAGGTGCTTCCAAAGTGGTTGTCTGATGAATATACGCTTGTTTCTATCGGCAGGCGTTGAAGGATGTGGGAAAAATTCTCCATCATTTCTTCCCTTTGTCACGTGACAACTTGCTAAAGAAATAGATTTATAGAATCGTCTGCTCCGTCGTTTTTATTTTCTTCCACCATGGAGGGTTTCCTGGACATGTGAGAGAAATTTTATTCAAGAGAGACAATCTCGAGACCCAACTTGCTATACTCAGACCTCGTCGGTGACATGCACTGAAAAACGATCAAGAGGAGCCTTCTTTGATACCACTGATGCAGATTATTTTCGACATGAAATGAGAGGGGAGATATAATAAATAAATGCAGAGAAATATCACGGATATTCAATAATATAACATAAATGTATCAGAGATGCAACCATAAACATAGATATATAGTAATACACGATTTCTATTAATGAAAGAAATGTACAGAGACTTTAAAAATACAGAGTGAAAGACTCGCTAGAATGGTGGCAGCTTATCTCTGAGAAGAGATGTGACGACTACTCGAATTTGCAAGAAGATGATTACAATGATGCTCTGAAGGCCTTTTTACAATAAACAGGACTGCCAAAAACCTTAGACATCCAAAATCCTAACCCTAGGAGATGAAGCACCAAAAATAATGTGGGCCCCGTTTGGGTAAGTTAGTACATCAATTTCTCGGGGTCGTAACTTTTGCATATGATGTCTGTTTTAGGTGTATAATAGCCCGTTTGAAAGGTATCATCGAGAAGATTAATTTTGGGGCCTTATTCATGCATTTGACTAAAATTGAGAATCTCAATCTCAAAAAACCTTCATTTAGGCCCTCAAAATGGCCCTAGAAGTTAAAACTGCTAAAAGTAGTAAATTGTCAAAATTGGTAGAAAACTATTTTGAGCCAGCTAGAAAAGGTGGGTGGCCACAAATATCCACCTAGATCAATCCTCCCTCCTTAGGAATCAATGGTATCCATTGCGTTGAGTGCCCAGGGGAGAGGAAAAAGCATTTGCTGAATCTGAATCTAGGTGAGTTGTTTGCCTTGCTGGAGACGCCACGTTGCTCGGTTTGTGGAAGACTATCATGAGCATGTGGTTGGAAGGCCTAGATATTTTTAACCAGTCTGGATACATGAGATTATTTTGTGTAGAAGTAATCTTTACAATTTTCTACAATCTTTTCGATATGCTTCTGTTGGATAGAAGGTGCTTGGGTCGAGGCTATAGTGGTTGCAACATCCTTTTGTTCACCTTTTGAACAGATTGTGAAGAAGTTTAATTTTGTAGTATGAGATACTACCTTGCGACACTTTTTAGGTCGAATAGTAGTAAGAACCACCTATGGTATTTTGTAGAGATGACCCCCTAAATAAACAATGACATTGTGGGGTTGAGACTCATAAATAGCATGGCACTTCCACATATATGGTTGGCCCAAGAGAACATCATAGACATCCAATGGGGAAGCATCACATAATACCTCATCCTTCAAGGGTTGAATTTTATATGAAAATCGACATTGTTGGCTGACACAAAGATCTCATCCTTGGCAAATCCAACCGATGTTGTGTGGTTGTGGGTGTGGTGTTGTAGAAAATCCCAACTATTTAACGACCGCTGCTGAGAAGAGATTCTTCTCTCTTCCTCTATCGACAATAAAATGTGGTAGGGTCTCCTTCACCCACATCTGTGAATGAAAAAGGCACTCACCCTCTTCAGGATCTGTTGGTTCTTCTGGTTGAATTGTTGCGGTTGCGACAATAGTAGTGGGGTCTGCATCGATGATATGTCTTTTACTATTATTTTTAGAATTAGATTCTGAATCAGGGTTTGGCTCCTTGTCTTTGATCTCCACCACCAATGATTGTTTTGAGTGACATTCATCGGTGTTGTGCCGAGGGATTTTGTGGAAATCGCACCATTTTCCTGTGTCATTCTTTGTCTTCCTGTGACCTTTATTTTTCTGTGTCTTGGACTAGTTTTCAAGAGACTGTTTGTTAGGGTCATCTTTGTCATACCTTGGTTTTTGTGGATTTGTAGATCCGAACTCCCATTTTTTTTTGTGCTTAAACTTCTGCTCAATTTTAACAGTATATCGATAATAAGAAACGAGTGATGAGATGTCCAGAAAATCCATTTCAGTTTAAATGTATCTTTGTAGAGCCCCATGGTATTTCAGAACCAAATGTCATTCGAAGTCTTTGATACCTAGCTTGGTGTGCAAGGTATGGAAGGTATTAGTGAAATCTGGAACTACTTGGCCCCTCTCTTACCGCAGTGTGGTTCATCTCATGTATTGATCCTCATAGTTGCCAACAGGGTAATATTGTTCCTTTACTGCATCCACAAAAAAATCCCAAGTGGGCTCGACCCCATATATTCCAAACTCCTCTGTGAAAATTTTCTCCCAGCAAGGTTCCCACCAATGTTTGACATGGGGGAAAACTTTAAGAAGTGCGAAGGTGATCTTTTATCTATCATAAAAATTATGAACAGAGAAATAACTTTCTAACATATTTAACCATTTGTCTAGGGCATCTGCATCTATCTGACCTTCAAATACGGGAATATCAAAATTAACCTGTACCTTGAAAGGAGAGGTGCTTCCAAAGTGATTTTTTTATGAAGATGTGCATGTTTCTATTGGTAGGCATTGAAAGATGTGGGAAAAATTCTCCATCATTTCATCCCTTTGTCGCGTGAGAGCTTGCTCAAGAAACATATTTATAGGATTGTCTGCTCCGTCGTTTTTCTTTTCTTCTACCATGGAGGGTTTCTTGGGTGTGCAAGAGTGATTGTCTTCAAGAGAGACAAGCTCGAGACCCAACTTTCTATACTCGGACCTCATTGAGGACATGCACTGAAAAATGATCAAGAGCAACCTACTCTGATACCACTGATCCAGATTATTTTCGGCACAAAATGAGAGCAGAGATATAATAAAGAAATGCAGAGAGATATCGCAGATATTTAATAATATAACAGAAACGTATCGGAGATGCAACCATAAACATAGATATAAAATAATACATGATTTCTATTAATGAAAGAAATGTATAGAGACTGTAAAAATACATAGTGAAAGACTCGCTAGAATGGTGGCAGCTTATCTTGGAGAAGAGATGTGACGACTACTCTCATTCACAAGAAGATGATTACAATGAGGCTCTGAAGGCCTTTTTACAATAAACAGGAATTCCAAAAACCCTAAACATCCAAAAACCTAACCCTAGGAGATGAAGCTCCAAAATTCATGTGGGCCCCGTTTGGGTAAGTTAGTACATCAACTTCCCAGTGTCGTAACTTTTGCATACGATCTCCGTTTTAGGCGTATGATATCCCGTTGGAAAGGTATTATTGAGGAGATTCATTTTGGGGCCTCAATCATGCCTTAAACAATCATTGAGAATCTCTATCCCAAAAAACTTCATTTAGGCCCTCGAAATGGCCCCAAAAGTTAAAACTGCTAAAAATAGAAATTGCCAAAATTGCGAGAAAACTATTTTTAGCCAGTTGGAAAAGGTGGGTTTCCACCGATATCCATCTGTATCAACATATTACCTTTCTCAAAGTAATTATATCCTACTATGAAAATGCCCGCATGAAATAAGATTTGTAATGACCAAAAATATTAATTCAATGAACCAATATTATTGAGTGAAGGGAGTCTTGCAATATTTTATAGGAATAATTGTACAATAAATATTAGAAACTAGTGGAAATACTGGTTTTACATTAGGTGTTCATTCTAAGAAAAAATTAAGCAAAAGATTTGCATATGCATAAAATTCCCACATAATATTCCCAAGTAAGCATTTAAGATTCCCATATGTAAGTTATATTGCACAAAATGCATCGTTTATATATTAAGCATAAAATTATACATAAACATCCATATATTACAAAATTGCATATCATTTCCATAATACCTATTGACAACTTGTACCCTAAGTACAAAATGGTTAACTAGTTCCAAGATTACAAAAGCAGGACAACTTGTGCCTAGAGTACAAACATACAATGAATAAAAGCTCAATGATCCCTATCTCCCCAACCACTTGATCTAGAACGAATCATTATATTATTTTTCATTTATCTGGATGCTTTATGGGTGAAAAAATTGGAGGAATCAACTTGCAGAGCCATTTTAGCAGTTGGTCCAAATTCAGAAATTCAGATCCAAAAAACCATCTAAAACATTTTGGAGCCATTTTGAGGAAGAAAACGACACCTTTATGGTCCTAAACTTACTATGAATCCACACCCTATATTCTACACACTGATAACTTTCGAACGGTTCAAGAATCTCCTCAATCAGAGTTTGTATGTGAAAGTTGTTCCTCCTACAAGTTGACCTACCGTATTGATCACCACAGTGTTAGTGGATGCCATGTCATCCCCCTTTAGTTAAACGCATGGGGATAGCCACATAGTGAATTTTCTAGAATATTATTGAAGCTCCAAAATTGATCACTAATTGAGGGTTGAGGAAGCCAAAACCCTAACCATAGACAGTTATCGGGTTATGTTAAATACAGAGCCACTATGAGGAGAAGGGGTTCTAATCTATGTTATTTTATTTGTTTCATAGTGGAGAAAAAATACTTGGAGTGGGAAAATTAGAGAGCATAATAGAGGAGGTTAATTTTGTGTAGTAGCCTAATAGACCACAGGTCTCAATTAACTCCATAGAGAGTGCCTTCTCCTTTGTACTTGCATTATTTCCCTATCAGAGAAAAGAGAGCAGAGCAGTCTCACCTTCTAGCTAGGTTTTCTCCCATAAGGGTTTCCCAGAGAAGTATTTGAGTAATTTCTTTAGATGGGGTGTGATTGTATTTTATTGTTCTCTATTTTCCACATTTTATCTATTTCATGCATACGCATAAAATCAGTAACACATTTTTTGGAATCTAAAGGAATTTAACCTTCAGAGTGTAGATTTAAGTTTTATTTATCAGATTTGTTGTGACAAATTGTTCCAGTATACTACCCATGGTAATTTACAGATAACGACTGATAAATTCCTTTGAAAAGTCGATATTACTCTTCCTAATTCTCATTAAATTTTTAGATCTCCTGCATCGAGGATCAATGTTCATTTCTAGAGTTTGGATAGGAAACTGAATATACAAGTTTTAGTTCATTTCAAAAATTAACAAACATACAACTATTATATTACAATTCAATATGACAATACCTCACCACATTTAAGTAATTCAATATTATGGGTTGTGTGAATTGAGGTGTAGACATTAGTTGAACATCTTATTGTGGCGCCATAATAGTGGATGCCTCAATAGTTTATGCAAGAGTCTCTCCAATAATAGAGGGAAAAACACACCAATCAAACAAGTTAGATACTTTTAAATCAATATATGAAAATGACAACTCATATGTATAATGACCTCTTATTTAAGAGTAGGATATATGTGTACCTAAGAGATCAAAGATGTTTCCATGCTCATCCCTCTAGTCATAGGCTTCTCCAAGGACACAACATTGGATTCCTTGAAAATCGATGCATCAATGGTAAACAATCATTGTGGAGGGTCAATCTAAGTATGTCTATGAGCAACAAATACATATTCCAATGACCATACAATGACCATCTGTTTATGAGCAACAAATACATATTCCAGAGAGATCAAATTTGTTTTCCTACCCATACCTCTAGTCATAGGATACTCCAAGGATACAAAAGGATATTCCTTTGCAGTCCATTCATCAATAGTCAAAAAATATTATTGAGGGTCAAATTTTTTCTAGATAATAACAAACTACAAACAAAAACCAATCAAACAAGTTAGATACTTTTAAATCAATTATAATTGAATATGATACATCTACCTACAATGACCATCTATTTGAGAGCATGAGATACATGTACTTGAGAGATCAAAGGTGTTGGCATGCCCATCTCTTAATTCAAACATTGCTTCAAGGCCATATGAATGGATGCCTAGACAATGGTTGCATCAATACTAGACAGATGCTTTGGATGGTCCATATAAATCTATCTAATCACAAGAGTAAATAAAATAACTTAGATAGTTAAAAATGAAAATTTGAATAATGATGCACTAAAAAAACCATGGAACTTTACATAGTTCTCATGTTGGGCCTCTGAAATGACTAGAGGCCTATAGGCCAACACATACCATCAAGATAAATATAATAGATTAGAAAAAAATAGATTTTTTTTTCCATTCATAAAAATATATAACTCATTTGACAAATTAAAAACATATTATCATGACTTGCATCAACAAAGACCAAAATGACATGCAACATCGAACACTTCATTCAAATCCATTGGTAAAGGGGGAGCTCTATGTGAGGGAGGAGTATCATTGGAGATGATCTAAAAATGTGAATAGAAAAAGTTAAAAGGATAATATAAAACTTATTTATGAAACGAACATGTGTGAACAATTAAATATATCTGATAAAATATGTAAATATTGATGGAATTACATATGAAAGGAATCCATCAATAGGAAAATAACAGGAAGGTACATAGATGGTTCTACTGCATGATGTGCATGGATGTGGGAGCAGATGATTCTTTGTAACCTTAGTCTATGCAACACATCTCCACAGTGAGAAATTCTAGCTAACTTTTTCCTACCATGAGAATCAATGGGTGATTCATCCCAACCATGAGAAGTACCACATGACATTCCCCTACCATGGGAAGTACCTAAAGAATAACCCTCGATATTCCCTCACCTACACGACTCTCAACAAATGTGCCATGGCGGATGAATGTCCATGACAACTATAATAATGTTCCATGCATACTATTAAGCAAGTTGGGTCCAAGAGGATATAAACTAGGAGGATTTTCAAGGAAACGAGGAAAACATACATGGTTTGGATCATCCCTATCATTAGTTATATTTTGTTGCATCCCTCATCCAACACTCTGCAACTCTAAAATATCAAAATACTTGATATGTTTATGTAGGATAAACTCATAATACAATTTGATATGGAATTAGAACCACGTTTCTATGTTCCCATTAGGTTTTTCATCAAAAATCATCTCCCATAAATCCATCTAATTAACCATGATATTTGGTTCGATGCACCAATCAATGGAAATATGTAGTTTATTATGTTTAGGAATTAAGTTGATGCTAGGGTCTAAAAAGAGATGAAAAATCACATGTTTTGTTATTTTTATTTTTTTCACATCTTGGCTTCTAAACTTGTCTACATAAAAACACATTTTCACCTCCCTATAGAATTAATGTTGTATAATGATTCTTAGGTATTAGTAATCATATCAATGATAGAGTCAAGAGTTTTCTCTAGCGGGTGATAGAAATGGTCTCAACATATACTCAAATATGTCTATTCCACCTACATCTCAACATTTAGATCTTGACAAGGGTTTGGATTTTATGCCTCTTGGATTATAAGGTTTTGGTTTTCATTTATGGGCTCAAGGTTTAGGGGGTTTGAATTTTAAGAATTAGGATTTTTATAGTCTTTTTTAAGGATTTTCCATCTTAAAGAAAACAGAAAACAAGATCCCTATTTATGATACATATTTATATCATTAAGCTCAAAACTTCGTTCCGATAACAATAAGAAAAACAAATGAAGGATGTTTGGAGGGATAAGAAAAAAAAATTATTTCAATAATGCTACTCACTAGAGATAATTTTGCAATTATCATGAATTAACGAGTCTTTGTGCTTGATTTGATTGTCATGTCATTAAGGGGTGGTGGGACAGTGTTCCCCAAATTCTATTAGTGTTTTTCATCCTAAGCGTTTTATCTCAATGTTTCATCGAAATGAGCAAATAAAGCGACCATTTATTTATTTAATGGAAAACACAATGTGTATTATTTATTTCCCACTAATGATATAATGCATTATATTACATGTGTGTTTTAACAGCCTGAGTGGGCCTAATGGTTAAGAACATGTGTTTCCTCTTAAGAGGTCACAGGTTCAAATCCAGAGGGGGGTAGGGTATGTATACCTTCGTAGACTTTACTAGTCAAATCGTTGGGCAGAGGGGGGTCCCTTGTCCCACAAAACAAGGGGGTCTCATACACCAATTTGGTGTGCTGGCTTGGTCGTGACCTTAAAAATAGATTATTATTATTATTATTATAATCCTAATCAACATCCCTAAAAATGAGTAATAGAAATATAATTATGTTATAAATATTGGTAAGAAGGACATGCTTAAAAATGTATGACGGCCCAAGATACTGGACCCAACTTTGTACATATATCCATATATTAAAAGATTGTTGAAATCAATGTAAAAATTTGTTAATAATTTTTTTTTTAATTTTTTTTTTATCAAAGGAATATTATCTAAATAAAACTTATAATTTATTTCATATAAATAAAATATAAATATTATTGTATTTAATATTTTAAAATAAATTGTAAAAACCTTTTAGTTATAAATTATAAATTATTTTAAATTTATTTAATATAAATATTATTCTATTTAATATTTTTAAATAAATTGTAAAAACCTTTTAGTTATAAATTATAAATTATAAAATAGTTAAATAGTTAGTTATAACAAATTATATAAGTATTTGAAAATACATACATTTAGTATATTATTTATATAGATTATTTTTTTAATTAAAATTCAAAATAATTATAATAAATATTTGTTTTTGTGTGAATAAAAGTGGAACCTTATATTAATGGCATATGTATGTTGTACAATGACATGTATGAGCCACCTGTTCTGCCATAAATGGGAAACCAGAACAAGTGGCATCATGATGCTCAGAGAGTGACACATTGTCCCGAGTACTACCACTGATGTAGCAAAAAGGTTTACACAAAAATTTGCAGTCTTTCTGCGTGAACAAAAAAGTTTGAACCATGTTCTGCAACCTATCACTAGGATCAGCTGTAAACAAAGCTGCTATAATCATAACTACATAATCATAATAAGAAAAAACTGCATGATCATCTATCCAGTTGTTGCGGTGAGCTAGACCATCAATCCTGCAACTAGAATAGGAAAAAAACTAGAACCTGGAGACTTCAATCCGTAGTTGAGTCGGGTTGTCCATGAATTGTGTAGGTCGAGGTGAACCATTGTCTGCATGTAGGGCATCTGGCACGCGCAGGGGCATCTGTTAAGGCGTTGAACAAGATGTACATCCTTTGACCAAGGATGATCTGGGAATGCATCTGGTCATCCTTCTTCTGCCTAATTTCGAATAGGAACCGAAGGTGCTCCTCCACGAGACAGTTGGTGAAATGTTGAGGTTTCTCCTCCTCCTCTTCCTTACTAGCTACCTCTGCAGTGATTTCGTTGGCTGCCACTATGTTGTTCTCCAGTTTCCAGCTTAGGGGGATTTCCTCCTCCACCATGCATCTTCCATCGCCATAGTGGGGGTCACCTGGATTGACAATTGGGGGGGCAGGAGATTGGTGGCCAGAGGAGGGTGCGTACCCGAGGGTGGCACCTCCTATTTTACCAAGCGCAGGCCATGGAGCGAAGGAGGGATGGACAAAGTGAAGTGAGCACTAGAGGAGGACGCTTTCTCTTTAACCGAGCTGACGTTGTGGAATTGGAGAGGAGCCAATTGAGGAGCCTCCTGCTTCCTCTAGGAAGTGTGCCGAGGGCTCGCAAAATGAGCAATGAGAGCTTGTTGGGAAGGGGTGAGCTTATTGCGACGGGAGAGGGTGTTGTAATATCAAGCACCCCTCTTGGATTTTCCTCTCTCTTGAGGCATGCTGGGGGGAGAATGGAGGTGGAAGGTTGTAGGAATGGAGGTTGATGGAAGGTGTTGAGAGGAGTGGGATGAGACAGAGGTGTTGATAGAGTGCTTGAGGTCACTACGAATGGAAGGATAATGGAGGGTGTCAAAGCCCGAGAGGAGGTCCCTGGTGCACAAAAAAGTGTTACAGAGAGAGGTAATTCTAGAAATCCTGGAAGAGACGAAGAGTTGGACAGTAGGAGTGCACCAGGGTGGATGAGGAATGGAATAAAACACCAGGGCGAGATCCTTTTTAGACCTCTTGGTGCCATTGAAACATGAGTTGATAGTCACATCCTCCATTAAAGCCGAGTTGATAGCCAGTTCGATCCGGGTACGCCTGGTTTGGCTGGCTCGCATGTCCATTAACCCATCCATGCGCACTACCATTACTCCTCTCATGGTATGAGCCATGGGGGAGTTAATGTCCTTGGGCTAGTGGTCGGGGTTAATAACTCCCTAGATGACCCAGTTCCAAGTGTCCTCTAATCTTATCCATGTGGCACCCCATCCGGGTAATTATAATAAATATTATTAAAAATAATTTATAATTTATTTATTTTAAATGGAATGTTGATATATTTATCTTCAATTTACATTTTAAATTAAATATTTTAAATATAAATATAAATATAACTATTCAATCTAATAAATATAATGCATTAACTTAATTTAATGATTAAAAATTAAAATAATTTAATCAAATTAATATAATAAAATGTAGTAAATATTATAAATATAATAAAATTATTAATCAAATGAAGTAAAATTACTATAAACATTTTATCAATTATAAATATAATTTAGTTGATTAAATTTATTTTTCCACTATCCTAAGTTAAAAAATAAAATAAAATAAACAAATATGCAAACATTGATTTTTTGAGAGGATTTATAAAATTTGATATGAAAAAAAAGGTTGAAAATAACACCTTTTTCTTTAATGTACCTTATAAAACATAAGATTGAAAAATAACAATTCTTCTTTTTAATTTACTTTATGAAACATAAGGTTGAAAAACAACACCCTTTCTTTTTAACTTTCCTTATAAAACATAATTTTATTTGGTTTCATAATTTAATGGCTTTAAAAAGGTTACTTTTCTCTTCATTTTGTATATCAAGTTCAATTTTATATTACAACATTGCTTGGAATTTTTAGAATCACATAGAAGAAATACCTTTCTGAGTTTTGTGGATGACTACTCTCAATCAGATAAAGAACTTCTTCTTGGCAAATTAGAGATGGAAAGGAACAAGTTATTTCGAGATAATGAAGAAAAATGGCACCAGCGAAGCAGGGCGATCTGGATTAAAAGTGGTGATCGATATACAAAAATGTTTCACCACTTTTCTAACCATAGGCGCATTCACAAGAATATTTGGGAGATAGTTGATGAATGTAATATACTAGATATAAAAAGTATGCAAAACAAAAATAAAATGCTAGAAATGGCAGAATAACAGTAATATAACTAGCATAATCTCCACAATAACATAGAAATGATATAAGAACAACAATAGAAATAGGACTTTGATTCAGAAAGCAATGTTCACAGGCCTCTTCAAGGGGGCAACCTCCAGTCGAGCAACGCTCTGTTACAATAATCTCCAAGCTAGGGTTTTCATACCCTCGACCCTTATTTATACTAAATATGTCTATCAGGAGAAGCATCTAGAGGAAGATCCTTCTAGACACAGAAGCTTCTATTAGGTCTTCTTACATACGCCTTATTCTATTTTATTGAAAGGCCTTATTAATATTGACCTTTATTACATCCCAATATATTTCTCTACCTATGTGCGGGTTAGGACCCTAACATGTCCTCCCCCTTAAAAAAAACCTTGTCCTCAAGGATTGAGATGTGGAAACTGCTGCAGAATGGTAGCTGGTTCCCAAGTGGCATCTGCTGGAGTTGTATCTTTCCACTGGACTGGCACTTCCTTGATGGTTCTCTGACATAGGTGATGCTCATGCTGGTCCAAAACTACTTCTGGTTGTATCCAAATGGATCCTTCTTCAGATAACTCGGGAAGGTTGGTTTGAATTTGGCACCTAGTTCCAATCACCTTCTTTAAGCATGAAACATGAAAAACAGGATGTAGCTTCGAATGACTGGGCAGAGCTAACTGATAGGTGACTTGTCCCACACGCTTGAGAACTATATAAGGACCATAAAATTTGGGCGCTAGCTTTTGACAATGCTCGACCTTGAGGGAAGTTTGCTTGTATGGTTGTAGTCATAGAAACACCTGATCCCCTTCTACAAATTGACGTTCAGAGCGACCTTGATCTGCTTGTTGCTTCATGTGATTATGTGTCATGACCAAGTTCTCTTTTAGGGTACGGAGAATATCCTCTCAAACTGTAAGTGTTTGGTCAACTGCCTGGACCTTCGAGGTACCCGGTAAGTATGAGAGAACTGAAGGTGGCTTCTGTCCATATACCGCTTCAAAAGGAATCATGCGTGTAGCTGTATGGTAGGAAGTGTTGTACCACCATTCAGCTAGGGGTAACCAGTGAGCCCTGTCTGGGGATGATAAGTTGTGCTGAGATGCAATTGGGTGCCCTATATCTTGAACAGTTCTTGCCAAAAATTGCTTGTGAAAGTTGGGTCACGATCATAAACAATAGAGTGTGGCATGCCATGAAGCTTGAAGACCTGGTCCATGAAAATTTGAGCCACCGTGGATGCAATAAATGGGTGTTGAAGAGCACAGAAATGAGCATACTTAGAAAGGTGATTCACAACCACCATTATGACTGATTTATTTCCCGATTTGGGTAAGCCGGTAATAAAGTCCATAGAGATATCCTTCCAAATAGCAGGTGGAATCAAAAGTGGTTGTAGTGTGCCCAGAGATTTGACTGTTTCTCCCTTGTTGCATTGACACACATCACATTCAACGACAAAATTACGGATTTCATGTTTCATACCATCCCAGAAAAAATAATGTTTGACCCTGTCATAGGTTTTGGTGAACCCAGAGTGCTCCGCTGTGGGTGTAGCATGAAGCTTAGAAAGTACTGTGGATTTAAGCTTTGATTGTTTACTTAAATACAAATGACCTTTGTATCGAAGCTTATCCTGGAGCCAAGAGTACCCTGGGGGAGCTATAGCATTGGTCTACAATTGCTGGATCAGATGCAAACTTTTGGGATCTTGTAGCCATTCCTAGCGAACAACTTGGAGCCAATTTGGTACAATGAAGGAAAGAGAAAAAAGGGATCCTTCTTCTTCATATTTTCAGGACAGTGCATCCGCCACCACATTATATTTTCCTTTCTTGTAAATGATCTCATAATCATATCCAAAGAATTTAGTCACCCATTTTTGTTGCTCCGGGGAGGAAATGCATTGTTCCATAAAGTACTTGAGGCTTTGATGGTCTGTCTTAATTTGGAGACGTTGCCCCAAGAGATAAGGGCACCACAGATCAACGGCATGCAGAATAGCCAACATTTCCTTTTCATGGATGGGTTTGCCCAGATTCCTTTCAGATAGTTTCTTGCTAGTTAAGGCCAAAGGTTGACCCTCTTGCATAAGGACAACACTGATTCCTTTCCCTGAGGCATCACATTCCAACACAAAGGTATTTGTGAAATTAGGAAGGGCCAGAACCGGAGTGGTGCACATGGCCATCTTCAAGGTTTGGAATTCTTGAGCAGTAGCTGGAGTCCAAGTGAAAGAGTTCTTTTTTAGGAGAGCAGTGAGAGGTGCTGCAATATTTCCATAATTCTTAACAAACTTGCGATAATACCCTATTAAGCCTATAAATCCACGCAAGATTTTGAGAGTCTTTGGGTGCGACTAGTCTTGCATAGTTTCAATCTTTTTTGGATCCACCCTGATGCCATCCTTGCCAACCAAATGACCCAATTATTCTACTTTTGAGGCACCAAAATCACATTTAGACTATTTGAGGAAAAGTTGGTGCTGAGAGAGTATATGGAGAACTCAATCCACATGAGTAAGATGGTATGTCCAGGTTTTGCTATAGATGAGGATATCCTCAAAGAAAACTAAGAGAAAATGACGGACAAAAGGACGGAAGACATGATTCATGAGGCTTTGGAAGGTGGAGGGGGCATTACACAAGCCAAAGGGCATGACCAAAAACTCATAGTGGCCCTCATGAGTTTGAAAGGCCATCTTGGGAATGTCTGCCTCTTTCATACGTATCTGGTGATAGCCCGAGCGAAGATCAAGTTTAGTAAAGAATTGGGTGCCACTCAATTCATCCAGGAGGTCATCAATGACAAGAATTGGAAATTTGTCTTTAATGGTCAGTTTGTTGAGGGCATGGAAGTCAGGACACATTCTCCAAGAACCTTCTTTCTTAAGAACCATGACTACAGGAGAAGAGTAAGGGCTCATACTAGGGCAGATAACGCCTACATTAAGGAGTTCCTGGACCATTTTCTCAATTTCATTTTTTTGTGAAAAGGGTTGGCGATACGGACAGATATTGGGAGGAAGGATTTTGGGTACAAGGGGAATGGAATGATCATGAACATCGTGGGAAGGAGGGAGTCCTGGGGAGTGGAAAATACCATTCGATGTTTAGAAAGGAGGGCTTGGATGTCTTGCAGCACCGGGGGTGTCTCTGTTTCTTATATGGCATGGAGTTGGGAAATGACACCAGAATGACCTTTTTTGAGCATCTTTTCCATGCGATGGGAATTTATATTGGTGGCCTTCTTGGTCGAATTTCATGGTTAATTCCTTAAAATCCATGAGAATGGGACCCAAAGTCCTTAGCCAGTCTGCATCCAACACAATGTCACAACCTCCCATGTTGATAGCAAACATATGGGATTTTAGGTGGCAGTCACTGATTTGGAGATGCACACTTTCACAGCGCCCTCGACATTTCATGGAACCACCATTGGCAATCATGATTTGGAAATTGTTGACGGCATGGATGTAGCAATGAGTTTCTTGGGTAATGCGGCGATGAATAAAATTATGGGTGCTTCCACTATCAACCAGAACGATGACCTTCCGATGCTTGATGTAACCGATTAACTTGAGGGTTTGGGGGGTGGAGAATCCAGTGAGAGAATTGAGGGAAATGATCGGTTCCACTTCGGGAGGGTCTGAGGGAGGGGTTATGTTAGTGATTTTAGGTGACTCAAGCACAAGGGGAGTTTCAACATCCTCTTTTGAAATATCCTCAGAGATGGCCATAAAAAGATTTTTTTCCTTACACTTGTGGCTCAAGAAATATTTTTCATCACAATTATAACAAATGCCTTTGAGTTGGCATTCAGCCATTTTAGCCCTGGTCAATTTTTGGATCTTTAATGGGGTAGAGGGAGTAGTGGTATTTACAGTTTTAGGGCGAGGGATAAAGGAGGGTTTACGGTTTTAAGAGGATACAACCTATTGTGCTTCTTTATCTTTTTTAGTAGCCTCCACCCAACTCGAAGGTCGAGCCATGAGGACATGGGCCCAAATCTCATCCTTGAGGCCACTGATAAAACACTCTCAAAAGAAAGCATTAGTCATGCCCTCTATTCGAAAAACCAGGTGCTCAAAGGAAGCTATGAAGTATTCTACTGTTCCTGATTGTTTCAACTTTGTCAAATGGCCCAAATGGTTGGTGTCAGTGTCAAAGCATTCATAAAGCTCAGTCACAAATTGGGTCCAAGAAATATACCCTTGATGGGAAGTTTTTCTCCATTGCCACCATTGCCAACATTCTTGATCTAGATGGAGAACACCATACTGGAGTTTGGCCAAGTCATTTGTAATGTCGTATAAAGAGAAATAATGTTCCATTTGTGTTAAAGCCCTAATATTGGCTCATTAACCCTTAATTGGGACATATTCGATTAGTAATGTTATTTTATTTATGTTGGCTTGCTCATTAACCCTTAATTGGGGCATATTAGATTAGTAATGTTATTTTATTTATGTTGGCTTTAGGCCATTAGTTGTAACTATACCTCCTAGTCTCCTATATATACCAAGGAGACATTTTCATTTTGAATCATCTTGTACTTGAACATTTAAGTGGGGTAAAAGGAGGTTGCCCCCTTGAAGAGGCTTATTATCTGAAATTATCTCTTTTTCAAGGTGTTGAGTACTTTTCCTGAGGTTTTTCTATGCTATATTGATGTTTGGTTCTTAACATATGGTATCATAGCTCAAGGTCTTGGGGTTTCACTGCTACATCTGAGACACTGTGGAATTTTCACTATAACTCTTTTTATACAAAGTTTTAGAAGGAACCGCTTGGAGGGTATTTAGCAGACGGATCAAGGTACGTTGGGTTCAAAATTCAGCTCCTGAGGCCTTATAATTTCAGATATACAACCTATACAAGATAGGGTTCTGGAATCATCCTGAAATGAGTCATTGCGGAATTTTCACATAAAAGATTTTTTGTAACATTTCAGACCCTAAACTCCGGAGGCCATTTACATAAATTAGTAAGGTATCTATGGTACAAATTTCAGCTTCTGGGTCATCTTACATTTGTAGATACACCTTGTGTAAGATAGCGTATCTGACTAGTCCTATTGACTAGTCTCAAGAAGGTGTTCCAAGTAAAACAATCATAACTTCTTGCTAGAGTATCCAAATTGAGTGGGAAAGGTTGCATTGGATCGTGGACAGTCCGTAGTATTTTCAGTGTGGGTTTCATAATTTGATATCAATTATTTGTGTGGGGCATGCTATACAAGTGAGATCTCCTGGAAAGGCCAAAAATCGACAGGTTGTGAGGAAGTTACTGTAAATTCCACTTGGCATATCCAATTTTGATCAGACCTGTGGCATTGCAGAGAAGAAATATTAGACAACTACCTAAAATAAAGTTTCATACCCATAAGGGCCGAAAATTGGCAAATAGAATAGAATAAATATTGTCTATCAGAACCGCCTCAAAATCAAGATTCAAAAGTGATACTTGGCCAACATGCCACTGAAAAAGGGACCTTCTACACCAAATAAGCCTCCAGAAAATCCTAATTGGACTTTTGATGAAGGTGAAGAAATGCGTAGGGACATAAATGAACTACAAAAGAATATGGATTCAATGGAAGCTAAGTTGGATACTAAGATAGATGGTTTAAAAGGGGAGATCATGGAAGTATTGAAAAATTTCGTAACAGAGAAGACACCTGAAAGTGAAAATGCATCCCATGAAATTCATGATGAGGACACAAGGAAGGTGAATCAAGAATGGAGAAACTCCAAGTTTGGTTCCTAAGATTGATATGAGGAAGTTTGATGGCAAGGACCCAATCACATGGATACTTCAGATGGAGCAATTCTTTGATCTCCATAATGTGCCACATACACAAAAGGTACGAATTGCTTCTTTATATTTAGAACCTAATCAAT
>ML783976.1:0-14800 GCA_009831015.1 Picea engelmannii
CATATTTCAGCTTAAGTATAATCCAAAATAATTAATTAATAACTTGTAATCAATTTAAGGTTATTCATAATTAATTATAATTTAGCTAGTGTTTCAGATTATTTATGAAATTATTTACAGTAATAAGAAAAGGGTCATTACATGCAGGTCATCAAGAACAATAATGTTTCAGTAGAAGACTCGGTAGAACTAGTCTCTGTATGTAGCGTGCATAGATCTACTGCGATAGTGGGAGAAGTTTTACACTATTATAATGTTATTGAATAAGACCAAGAGGAGGATGAAGATCCAGGAAATGTAAAAATACCAGAAACAGAAGGAGAGTACATCGTAGAAGGACCATAACTTGAATCGATTGTGTATTCAAAGCCATCAAGAACGCGGAAAATAAATATCGGTACAGAAGATAAGCCCAAATTTGTGAACATAGGATACTATTGGAATGACGAGAATGTGGAGAAGATAGTGGACTTACTGTGTGAGTATCAAGATCTATTTCCAACTACGTTTTTAGAAATCAAAGGGATTGTTGGGGAGTTAGGAGAGATGAATATTCCCTTGAAGACAAATGCTAAGCCAGTGAAGCAGAGGCCATACAAATTGAACCCGATGTATAAGAAGAAGGTCAAAACGGAGATAGACAGGATGTTGGAAGTTGGAATTATTGAACCCATCACAGAATTAGAGTGGACTAGTCCAATGGTGGTTTATGATAAGAAGACAGGAGGGATGAGAATTTGTATAGATATGAGGAAGTTAAATAATGCATGTTTACATGATCCATTTCCTACACCGTTTATAGATGACGTGTTGGAGAATGTAGGAGGGAAGGAAGCCTATTCGTTCACGGATAGATTTTCAAGATATCATCAGCTCAAGATTGTGTAAAAAGATAGATATAAGAATACATTTGAAATAGAATGGGGGTGCTACCAGTACATAGTGATGCCTTTTGGATTGAATAATGCACCAACAATAATATCTAGAGTACTTGTAGAAACATTTAAATAAATCATACATAATTTCTTATAAGTATATTTATATGAGTGGACAATGTTTATCTTGTTGAAATATCGTATTGATATTTTTTTCTTGATGTTGGATAGGTGTAGGTAGTTTCAAATATCTTTGAATTTAAAGAAGTGCATTTTTTGTGTGCCATTTGGTATCTTACTGGGCCATGTAGTGTGCAAGTAAGGACTGTTGGTAGATCCCACGAAGATTGTTGTGATTGTTGATTTACCACCACCAACTTCGGTGTGATAGTTACAAGCAACATTTGGACATACAGGGTACTACAGGAAGTTCATTAAAGGATATGTTCAGATTATATCTTCGATGGAAAGATTGATAAAGAAGGTGATTAAGTTTCAATGGAGTGAGGAATATTAGGAAGGTTTAGGTACTTTATGTTAGTGATAATTCTTTTCATGGGCTTGAGAGCATTTGGGTCTGCAAGTTACATGAAAATCGCCCGAGCGTAGCATGGAAAAATCTCGTTTTACGGCTTCCAATCAAATGAGCGGGTGAAATTACGTTGTCAACGGCCCGGATTCATCCATAAGGAAATATCAACGGTCATCAGGATATCGGGGCTACCAAGTTAACCGATGTATAGTTTCAAAGAAAGCACCTATACTTCAAGACTAAATCTAGGTCGTTCGATCTAGTGACGTATGGCGTGAGATCTAGTCACGTCGGCATATCGACATTCGAGAATTCGAAGGGTAAAAGTCCCTTGTCATATCACATATCAAAACCTCGAACCCCGAAATGTCGATAAGCGCCTTTGAAGATAAGCCTATGGTCCTAGCACCTGGTCACATCAAGCAAGCCTGAAATGGAGGCAGCCCTCTTCTAACATCAAATGCCATCTCGACCGTTCCTCTGGAGGAAACGCGGTACATAGTTGAGCCACGAGTGGGACCATTCAGGATTTTCACGTTGGAAGCACCGAGGTCCTCCCAGCCGTCCATCCATCAGTGAAACTCAGGCGCGTTGGACTTAAAGGGGGGTAAAATGCAAAGGAATGGGTTAAAAACCCACTTTTCCTAAGATCGGGATGAAAATGCGTCTGTGTTTAAATAGAAATCAGATCTGGACGGCAGGGATTAGAGCACCCAGATCAACGACGCACATTGGATTCTGGAGCCCCCCNGGGGGGGGGGGGTTCCGGAATCGAGGGTGCACCTCTTCAACGGCTGCGATTAGAGCACCTGGATCAATGGCGCGCAAGGTGATTTCGGACCCCCCTTGCCTTTCTACCTTTAAGTGGAGGGGGGGGATCCAGAATTGGGGATGCATCTCTCTAACGGCTGTGATTGGAGCACCCGGATCAGCGGCGCACATTGTATTCTGAAGCCTTCTACCTTTCTACGTTTAACCAATGTGGGCCCCTTTCCTGTCGTGTCATATTTCGTACGATCCTTCTCCTTTCCATCTGTTCTCCTCCTGGCCATGCGATGAGGCTCTCTCCCTTTAGCCCTTTCTCATCATCCACTCACCTTTTGAGCCTCCTCGTCCCCTGCCATGTGTCCCGCTCCCTTCTATGACAGCCTTTCACTACCACACCCATCCTTAGACCCTCTTATATTCTACCACCTCATCACCTCTCATCTCACCCTCACAGGGTTGACGCCATCACCTCCCTTTCCCCTTCCATGTCAAGCATGTCAGTTCCTCCATGCCTTATCCATCAGAATGTCCAATTGTTCTAGGTGGCAACGTGAGGGGTCTTCCATGTCCCAGAGGGCAAAGTTGACTGAGGCCATTCCCAATCCCAATGAAGCAGTTATTATTGTCATGAAGGTGGTTGGACGTCATCTTCTTCCATAAATAGAAGGCCAGGAAAGGACCAAGTGTACAAGCAGAATGATAGTCCTTCCTGATGGAGATTGCATCTGTCAAACCACTGCAGGACAGTCAGAGTCCCATTGCATCTGTCATAAGTGCACAATCATCCAGAGTCTGCATGCGCAGACTGTCAGAAGCCATGCAGACACAAAGCTTTTAATGCAATGTCTCGATTTTGTTGTTGTTGTTGTTTTGAGTAGAACAAGGCATTTTCGCCATTTTTGTATCTATCGATGGTAGAGTAGAGCTCCCTACTGTAAAAGTTTAACATACATCCTAGTTTGTTGGATATGCATTTGTATTTGAGATATCTTGTTTTATGGCAGACAGTTTTTCTCACTCCATCTAATTTTCGTCTCATAGAGAGTTCGTGATTGACTGAGTCGCGCGAATTATTGCAGTTTTGTTATGATAAATGATTTATCATTGCATTGTTGTATTCTCTGGTTTTCTGTATTTAAGTGCAAGATGACCTTGCGTTTGGATGCCTTCTTCTTCAGTCTGTTAGGAACCTGTCGTTCGTAACAAACCTTCGCACTCTTCCCATATAAGTCTTCCGCCTGTTCACCCTTTACTACAACTCACTGTCTGAAGTTTATATAAGACCTCACTCACCTGTGCATGCCTGGCCTAGTTTGGAGTTGGAATGATATCGTGTTGAGTTGGATTCCATTCGGTCACCCCATCTATAAACAAACCGTGACATAAAATAGATGGGCGTTGGGATCTACTCCTGCTAGCAATCCAGGAGTGACTTCAGTCGCTAACATTTTTGGTGTTGTTGTCGGGGATGAAGTTGAATATTTTCCCTGGGCATAACGACAACAATCAACTGATTCTGAAGGTGCATCAGAAATCAGAATTATTCAGATTGCTACTGTGCACCTGGCGACTCCATTGTGGCGACTCCATTGTTTCCACTTTACTATTTCAGTTGTGGCCACTGTTGGCACACCTGAAAGATGACCCAGAGGAGCTTTCTCGAGAAGGTTTCAGCGGTTGCTTTCTCAACCTGAGAAGCTTCCTGGGGTAACGACAATGTTAATATCTGGCCTTTGATGGTGAACAAGGACCAGACACACTTGAAGCTACGCATCTTTCACCTGGTGACTCCATGATTCAAGGATCGATTGGCGACTCCACTGGTTCGGTATGGAGAAAATTTTGGCTCAAAGGTTTGCTTTCTGTAACTTTTCTCAAATAGTTGGTTTTCCTAATGCACTTCCTGATAGAGACATCTGGGAAGATTTCCTCCCTGAATTTCACACAAAGGATTGGGAGGTACCAGCTGAGCATTTACTGGACTTCCATGAGGCTATCCACCGACACAATATCACGCATGAGGATGTCCAGATTAATCTCTTCATGTTTTCCTTGAAAGGAGCTGCTCTTGAATGGTGTCGGTCTCTTCCCGCTGCAAGCATCCGCTCTTTAACAGGTTTTCATACAACTTTCAATCCATTTTGCAAAGACTACTATCCAGCTGTTCACTTGTTTGAAAGCTGTTGTAATGAGTTTTCTTCACTTCATGAAGCCTTTGTTGGCCCAGAAGACCATGTTCATGATGAATCCATTACTGTGGAGGAAAGCATCTGCTGTGAAAAAATTGAGGTGTTGAATGATATGAGTGGTGTTAGCTCGAGGATGGAAGCATCTGACATCATATCGGATGCGTCTGTTCTTTTAGATTTTCATAAAGGTCAACACGCGACCTGTGGAGATTATGAGTTGGTGGAGAAGATGGGGTCCATGGTAGATGGCTCGCCTAAATGTTGGGTTGAGGAAGATATTCCTAGTAGCCCTGTTTCTGAGGACGGAAACCTTCTCGTTTGTAAGGAAGTTGCTCTGAGTGAATTAATGATATCTCTCATTGCCCAACATGCAAGGTTGAAATCTGAGGACAATGGGGAGGATTTTCCAGTCTCCAAGGTAGATTTTCTAGATGGATCTCTCGAGGAGAATATTGAAGATATCTTAAGTTCCTTAACATCTGCCCCCGGCAAGCTTGTTGTCTTAGGACAAAATGATGAAGTGGTAGTTGTGGAGGAGGACTGTTCTCTTTTTCTTCAGGAGATTTCCCATGATGTATTTACATTTGGGATTGAAAAGGAGGATCCGTAGATCGTTCCTTTTTTGCAAGATGAGGAAGTTTGGTGCTCACCCAGCTTTAACGACTATTCAGTTGAGGAGCAGCAGAGCCCCACATCACAGATTGATGACCTGGGTAGCATCCAGACCACTTATGACAGTTACAAATCAGAGTTTGAGCTCAATATGCTGGATTTCCAAGAGAAGACTATAGAGACTTCTCCTCTGTTCACAAATGAAAGACAATGCGAGGAAATCAGCCCCCCTGAGAAGCAAATTGAAAAGAAGATCTTTCCCACAGGGTCTATCTATGATGATTATGACTCTGACCCTTGGGAGAGCCAAGAAAAGGCACCAGAAGAACCAGAGGAGCAATCGAGGATGTAGTTTATAGACTGCATAGAGCCAGTCAGCGAGCAGCCACTGCCTGAGATAAATCAGCCTACATCAACTGTCCACCCACCTGTGCTTACCATGGATATTCAACCACACAGCCACAACTATGTAGTAGAGGAAGTTGCCTGTCGCCCATTTTCTGGAGTTTGTCACTGGTCCTATGAGCCTGTGAAGGAATACATGGAGTCACATTTCCTTCATAAATTGGAGCCGCCCTATTTCATCTCAACTCTAGCCTGTAAGAAGGAGTTGATGAGTGTGACCGTTCTGCTGTCACAATTACACCATCTGTTGGTGATCATCGACAGAAGGAAGGAGCTTCTATCCAGGAAGCTTCTTGAATGGATATGGTGGAAGTTTTCTTTCACCTAGCCCATATAAAATATTTTATTAGCATTAGGACTGTATATAAATAAGCTCCTTTGAGCATGTAGCTTTATTTTGTTTCTTTTATTTTTCAGCTTGTATTTTTAGCAGCGAAATGTTTTGAGCATGACTCCATAGCCCAATAGCAAGGCACTGAAGCTACGGAATGAGTTCTTAGAGAATCATAGGGATGAATCTATCCCCCATGGAGCCTAATGTTAGCGATAATTCTTGTCATGGGCTCGAGAGCATTCGAGTCTGCAAGTTACACGAGAAGTGCCCGAGCGCAGCATGGAAAAATCTCGTTTTACGGCTTCCAATCAAATGAGAGGGTGAAATTACGTTGTCAAAGGCCTGGATTCATCCATAAGGATATATCAACGGTCATTGGGATATCGGGGCTACCAAGTTAACCGATATATAGTTTCAAAGAAAGCACCTATACTTCAAGATTAAATCTGGGTCGTCAGATCCAGTGACACGTGGCACAAGATCTAGTCACGTTGGCATATCGACATTCGGGAATTCGAAGGGTAAAAGTCCCTCGTCATCTCACATCTCGAACCCCCGAACCTCAAAATGCCAATAAGCGCCTTTGAAGCTAAGCCTATGGTCCTAGCACCTGGTCATGTCAAGCGAGCCTGAAATGGAGGCAGCCCTCTTCTAACATAAAATGCCATCTCGACCGTTCCTCTAGAGGACACGCGGTACATAGATGAGCCACGAGTGGGGCCATTCGGGATTTTCACGTTGGAAGCACAGAGGTCCTCCCAATTGTCCATCCATCGATGAAACTCAGGCGCGTTGGACTTAAAGGGGGGTAAAATGCAAAGGAATGGGTTAAAAACCCACTTGTCCTAAGATCGGGATGAAAATGTGTCTGCGTTTAAATAGAAATCAGATCTGGATGGCAGGGATTAGAGCGCCCAGATCAACGACGCACATTGGATTCCGGATCCCCCCCACCTTTCTACCTTTAAGAGGAGGGGGGGGGTCCGGAATCGGGGGCACACCTCTTCAACGGCTTCGATTAGAGCACCCGGATAAATGGCGCGCAAGGTGATTCTGGACCCCCCTTGCCTTTCTACCTTTAAGCAGAGGGGGGGGATCCGGAATCAGGGATGCATCTCTCCGACGGCTGTGATTGGAGGGCCCGGATCAACGGCACACATTATATTCTGGAGCCTTCTTCCTTTCTACGTTTAACCAACGTGGGCCCCTTTCCTGTCGTGTCATCTTTCGTACCATCCTTCTCCTTGCCATATGTTCTCCTCCTGGCCGTGCGATGAGGCTCTCTCCCTTTATCCCTTTCTCATCATCCACTCACCTTCTGAGCCTCCTCGTCCCCTGCCATGTGTCACGCTCCCTTCCATGACAGCCTTTCTCTACCACACCCATCCTTAGACCCTCTTATCTTCTACCACCTCATCACCTCTCATCTCACCCTCACAGTGTTGATTCCATCACCTCCATTTCCCCTTCCATGTCAAGCATGTCAGTTCCTCCACGCCTTATCCATCAGACTATCCAACTGTTCCAGGTGGCAGCGCGAGGGGTCTTCCACGTCCCAGAGGGCAGAGTTGACTGAGGCCGTTCCCAATCCCAAGGAAGAAGTTATTATTTTCGTGAAGGTGGTTGGACGTCATCTTCTTCCATAAATAGAAGGCCAGGAAAGGACCAAGTGTACAAGCAGACTGATAGTCCTTCTTGACGGAGATTGCATTTGTCAAACCACTACAAGACAATCAAGAGTCCCATTGCATCTGTCATAAGTGCACGATCATCCAGAGTCTGCATGCGTAGACTGTCAGAAGCCATGCAGATGCAAAGATTTTAATGCAACATCTCGATTTTGTTGTTGTTGTATTTTTTAGTATAACAAGGCGTTTTCCCCATTTTTGTATATATTGATGGTAGAGCAGAGCTCCCTACTGTAAAAGTTTAACAGACATCCTAGTTTGTTGGATATGCATTTGTATTTGAGATATCTTGTTTTATGACAGACAGTTTTTCTCACTCCATCTAATTTTCGTCTCATAGAGAGTTTGTGATTGACTGAGTCGCGCGAATTATTGCAGTTCTGTTATGATAAATGATTTATCGTTGCATTGTTGTTTTCTCTAGTTTTCTGTATTTAAGTGCAAGACGACCTTGCGTTTGGATGCCTTCTTCATTAGTCTGTTAGGAACCTGTCATTCGTAATAAACCTTCGCACTCTTCCCGTATAAGTCTTCCGCCTGTTCACCCTTTACTACAACTCATTGTCTGAAGTTTATATAAGACCTCACTCACCTATGCATGCCTGGCCTAGTTTGGAGTTGGAATGATATCGTGTTGAGTTGGCTTCCATTCAGTCACCCCATCTATGAACAAACCGTGACATAAAACTGATGGGCGTCGGGCTCTGCTCCTGCTAGCAATCCAGGAGTGACTTTCGTCGCTAACACTTTGAAGTAGAAATTGGTTACCGTGTTGATTTTGATATTTCCATATTGGAAGTAAGAGTTTCATGTTCATGTGAATGAATCAACTGTAGATTTAGGTGCAGTGTTAGCTCATCCTGGAGAAGGTGATATAGATCATCCCATTTCCTTTACAATAAGGAATGTATCAACTACAGAACAAAACTTTACTACGACAGAATGTGAAGGATTAACAATGGTGTATGCATTGCAAAATTTCATACATTACTTGTTGGGTTCACACTTTAAGATGTATAGAGACCATTTTGCGCTAAGATATTTTGTCAATAAGCCATTGTTGGGGGGGAGAATCTGTATATGGATATTATTGTTTCGGGAATATGACTTTGAGGTAATTGTGAAACCAGCGAAATTTAATTCAGGACTTGATCACTTATCGCGCATACTATTAGGAGAAGAAACAAAAAACTTGGATGACATCTTACTAGGCACACACTTATTTTTAGTACAAATGGTTGATGACTATTTTGCATACATAGTTCAATTCTTGAGTACAGGAGTAACCCCACCTGAGTTTACAATTGCACATAAGAAGCAGTTAGTAGTAAAGGAAACAAACTATCAACTCATAGCAGGAAATTTGTAAAAGTTAGGCACAGATGGTATTTTGTGACGATGTGTACTAGAACATGAAAGACATATGATATAATTTTCAAAGGCACATGAATGGGTTGCAGGAGGTCATTATTTAGGAAAAGTAACAACTTAGAATATTCTTTTTACATGATTATGGGTGCCTACCCTTCATAAGGATGAATAAGCCTCTATTGCACAAAACATTGGTGATGATGATGAACTCTCGAAAGAAGATCAACCAGTAGAATTGAGCAATGAAGATCTTGAATGATTTTCAATTTTATTTTAAATATCTACTAAACTCCACCTCAACATAAAATACGAACAAAAGGAAGGAATGGATTGAAGGATTGACTGCAATCTCAGTATAATGAACTGAATGTGAAGCAAAATTTGATGACAAATTTGACTATTCCCTTAAAAAGTTGTTGGACATTACAAACTGATATCAATAGAAGATGCTTCATAACTCTTTTTGATATGAATAATCAAGGAAGTCCTATGATAACTGTGCAAAATCAAGAATGAAGATATTGGTATGAGAACTCCTAGAAATGTTTCCATAATGAACATCTTGAACTATGATGAAATCTTCAACAATTGGATCAAACTTAAAAAACCTATCAAACTTGTTAAGTCACATAAAGAAACCAACATTCTCTTTGATGATGGCATTCCCAAAATAATAAGAAACTTATGTAGAGTACTCTTACTTCCAAAAAAAGGGTTATTGAGCAAAAGATCATGGTTTAAAGAATTGCATGATTAATATCATATTTACTTCTAGTTGAGCAGAAATATGAGCATGAGAAAGATCTAAATGTGAAGAAGAAGGTTGTGATAGTATGGTCACTGAACCATATTATTGTTTGAGATAACAAAAAATGAAGAGGCTCTTGGGTTACAAATGAGTGAATAAGTTGACTTAGATCATGAAGAAATTGGCAGAAGTTTGGAAGGAAATAAAGATAGTTCTTAATCAACATTTGTATAAATATTGGCACACTCTTGAAGGAAGCTAAAGGGAAACATAATTAAAATATATCTAAGTGCACTATTCAAGCAACATGTTTAGAAGAGGATTATAGATTAAATTATCATGGAATAATAAAACATGTCTTGAATATTCGAGCCAACAGTACAACAACAGATGAGAAGACCAAATTTTATTTCTAAGGGGAAAAAATTGAATTTAGTTTTCTACAAAATCAAAGGACCATGGTAAAAACAATATTGTCTAGGATTAGTGTCAAAAGGGGAGGGATAAATAGTAAAACAAGTCCAAAAAAAATATGAAGATAGGGGGAGCATCACCTCAGGGGGAGAATCACTTCAAAGGAAGAAAAGAAATATCCCTCTGTCATTGTTGTCAAAGGAGGAGAGACAACAATATTAAAATAAAAATTTTATGGTGTTTCCATCAATGCCAAAGGGGGAGAAAGTTGGACATTGTAATCTTGTGTTGGAATTGATTTCAATAAGGCCAATATGTTTACAGTGAGAGCACTAGAAAACGGTGAGATAACATTCACTGTAGTTGAATTTGTAGTAGAGAAATTTGATATTGTAGAGGAATTATAGCCATTGTAGCAGCAAAGTTGTGACAAAATAAAAGCAAAAGGATATTGTAGAGGAATTTTCAGATATTATTGGAGTTGTAGAAAAAAAAGTATAAGTTGTACATATTGATATTGAATGACAAATGGAAACATTTGTCTGGTGTTATGTCTATGTTTGTACCATCTATTGAAAAAGTAAAAAAAAACTCTAGCACAAACATAGGTGCTAGTTTCAAAATGGTTTAATCCTCCAGGTCATATCTCAAACTGTAACTATTGAGGAAGCTCTCTTAGAATCAAAAGATGTAGCTAATGAAACAATGTAAAAAGTTGTATGCAGTATTGTGCAGAAATATAGTTCTACTATGATGCATAGTCATCATTATATTTGCATAAACGTCCACATATAGAAGGTGCATGAAAGGTTATGACCTTTGGAAAGGTCAAACAAAGAATAAAGGGAGGAGTGTCTTGTTGATTCATTAATGTGATTAAGTAACCACAGAACTATGCATAGTTCTTGTTTGTTTAGAAACTATGTGGAGTCCTAGAATTGATCGTTGATCAACAAATTGATCAACGATCACTGACTTATCATGACTATGTAAATCCAATGGGAGAGAAGGAGTATTTTGGATCATTCGATCATGAAGTAATCCTATAGGAACTATATATTCGAAAGATACAAGGAGGAAGGTATAAATTCTTGGAAATCATTCATTCTTTAGTTGATCAAGTCCGAGCCATCAGATCTCAGGAGGAAGCTAGAAGCAAACCCAACTCTTGATCCTATTCAAGATCGAAGGAGGAGATGCATCTCACCTAACAAACAAGCGTGGAGGATAATAAATCTCCTACCCTCGAAATAAAGTAAACCATTGATCATGATTCCACATGTCAAAATATTAGGGATTTCGACCCTGAGGGTATGTGAGATATGAGGTGCATCTTAGCCCCCAAAATGAATGACAACCATTCATTCCAATCACTTATTAAGTCACATTTGTTGATGTGTGATAAGTTTAAATGATTGTATAAAGTTCTCAACAAGTATAGCGCTCAGTCAACACCTATGGTCACTCGACGATAAAATGTGCTTAGTCAATTCTGTGCACCAATTTAACATGTAGAGAACTGCATATGGATTTAGCATCTAGTCACCAGAAGAGTGGTCATATGAATTGAAAAAATAATTAAGTCGCATGTTAGTGCCACTAGTATAACATAAGGTCATAGGTTTCGATCCTAAGATCATTTGGAAGGAAAACTAGTCATATGGTAATTATGCAGAGATAGCCCTCAAAGGGATTAAAAGAGCGCCTAAACTAAATAGGGTGCCTTAATTATGGAATTAAAGATAATAATAAAAGAAAGAAAATATATTTTTAAAAATAACATTATTATTACTTAAACAAAAGGGTGCAATGTTTCATTATCAAAAGATACATTGGTTGGAAAATGTTTAACAGGTAACATATGCTTGTCATTGATGGCAAGAACAACAATGAAGATGGCATTGATACAGGAAGAATGTACAAAGGATTGTTGGCATGTTTTACAGGAAGCGTAAGCTTGTCATTGATGGAAAGTACAACAGTAATGATGGCTTGAGTATAATACCGATGATCAACAGGCAAATAGAAGATAAGTCCAGGAAGATCGAATGCTCGAAGGAAATGCTGGCAAGTACAACAGTGAAGATGGCAGGATCAGAATGTGCATCGATGGACAAATAGGAACAACATAGGCTCAGGAGGAATTAGTGCAGAGTCGAAATTATTCCAAGTAAGAAGGATGTGTAAACTTGGAGGAGAAGCATCGCTGATCGTTGGATCCCATCCAAAATTCCCGATAGCATGAGGGCCGTCGGATCTGAATAAAAACAAGAAGAGTGCGAGCTGAAGAGAAGGATAGATATCAGGCGTTAGATCTGAGCGAACTCGAAATCTCGTGAGTGGAAGAGTCGAGGATTTGGTGTTAAAGGTCGCGAGGCGCGAGGTCGCGAGGCGGAAAAGTGGCGAGAAGATTAGGACCGTCCATCTGGGAAGGACACGTGGCAGAGATCGAAGAGATCTCGCAAACTCGGGGGTTCGCGGGATAAAGGCCCAAGTATTGGGTGTTCAAAGTCGCGAGGCGGCGAAGTGGCAAGAAGATCAGGACCGTCCATCTGGGAAGGATGCGTGGCAGAGATCAGAGAGATCTCGTGAACTCGGGGGTTCATAGGATAAAGGCCCAAGTATTGGGTGTTCAAAGTCACAAGGCACGAGGATGTGAGGCGGCGAAGTGGCGAGATATTTATAGTCGTCCATCTGGGGGGCCAAGTGGCGAGAGATCGAGAGATATTTCGAACTCGGGAGTTCGCAGGTTGAGAATCCAAACATTGGGTACTCCAAGTCGCGAGGTCGCGAGGTAGCGAGAGAAGGATAGCCATCGGATCTGGATCACAGGAGGACTGTTGGATCTACATGGGGGATCACACGAGGCGAGAGATCATCATCTCATTGACTGGAAAGTCAAAGGAACGGCGAGGTGCGAGATCGCGATTTAATCAAGGACCGTTGGATCAAGAGGACGCGTGGTGAAAGATCAGAGCACCATAAAGCTCCATCTCGGAGTTTCACCTATCACGACATGGAGTGACGAAAATATCCATCTTAGGATCAACGAGATGCGAGATCACGAAATGATCTTGACGGTAAATACACCAAGAACGTGGACCGTTGATCTGAGCTCCATCTCGAAGCCTCGCGTATCGCGACTTGGAGTGATGAGAACCTCCATCACAGGAACAACGAGATGTGAGATCACGATGAGATCAGGACCGTTGATTCATCAAGATCATGAACCATCGATCAGGGTCGATGAAGATCATAAGTTAGCAGAGAAAGTGAGAAACGGGTAAAAAATGACAATGCCCTTCAGAGTTATTCCAATGGTGCAGGTTTATTTGAACAAGATCGGAGGGCTACTTTTGCACGACACAGTGAAACTGCCAGTAACCATTGATGGTTTCTACTAGAGGATGCGAAGAGACTTCGGTGTGATTTCCAGAGGAGAAGAAGAGTCACATGGAATCTGCCAGTGGAATGAAGACGACTTGTGGAGGCGATTGACAGCTGGATGGGATTGAGGCTGTAACTGAAACAGAGAAGGTGAGCTCGACTGTCACAGAGAAGACGAAGAGTCTCAACTGCCAGAGAGGCTGAGGAATCTCAGCATGACACCCAGTGATACTGGACACGTGGGGCGAACCACCAGAGAAGCTGAAGAGTCGCGATGATAATCAGACAGAGCACTCGAGAGGTGGAGGATAACAGTGCAGAGCCAGCATGCAGAGGCGTAGTGAACACTGCATGCACAAGGTGTACAAAAGCTATAAATACATGGTACAGAGACAAGATGGGGTTTTTGTTGTTGTTGGAGGTTGCTATGATTGTTGTTGGTGAAGGTAATTCATGTGTGAAGAAGGAGGAGAGTGTAGCAGCTGAATTGCACAGAAGAGGAACTGTGCAGTGAATAGATATGGCGCACCGAGCATAAAAAGCAGAAGAACAGACAGCGCAAGCAATGTGTGCAGAAAGGCGATGAGGCAGACAAGAGCAACGATATGCAGCAGAACATTGATAAGTCCGGTAAGCCATTGTTTAACATCATATCACTGTAATAAGTTTCTATAGAAAAGATTTATATTTAAGGGTGGTTGGGAGGTGCTAGGGAGGACTGTTGCCCTCATAGGTTCAAGTGGGTGCTTGAACACGGGGAGTAGTAGCTTCATCTGGTTGCAGCGAGAGAAACCAGGGTGGAAGGGTGGTGCAAGGGAGAACTCTTGTTCTATGTTATACAGGTTGGTTCCTGTATGATTGGAAGTTGATGCTTCCATTCAGTTGGTGCTGGAAACACTCAGGGAGTTGGTGCTTCCTTCTAGTTGGTGCTAGAGAAACCAGGGAATTGGTGCTTCCTTCTAGTTGGTGCTAGAGAAACCAGGGAGTTGGTGATTCCTTCTAGTTGGTGCTAGAGAAACCAGGGAGTTGGTGCTTCCTTCTAGTTGGTGCTAGAGAAACCAGGGAATTGGTGCTTCCTTCTAGTGGGTGCTAGAGAAAACAGAGAGTTGGTGCTCTCAGCAAGTTGCAGCTTGAAAAATAGAGGTTGTAGCCTCATTATGAGTTAGTGCTCATATGTATGATAATGTAAAGAATGTAACTATTACTTATCATATAAAGAAAAGGAGGTTTTTACCCTGTATGGGTTTCCTCAGGAAATATCTGTCTCTGTGTTTCTCCTATATGTGACTGATGTTGAATGAGCCATTGATTATTTCCCTACATTTGTGTGATCATCATTTAGTGTTTCAATAGAGAGTTTAAAAGTAGCATTATTGTTTAAGCATGGTAACAACTGATTCACCCCCCCCCCCTCTCAGTTGTCCAACAATTGGTATTAGAGTCGTCCCCTTTTATCTAAGGGTAGATCCTAGAGCTT
>ML783976.1:37518-57001 GCA_009831015.1 Picea engelmannii
TAGGAGGTTTTAATGGCCTAAAGCCGACATAAATAAAATAACATTACTAATATAAATCACAACTAATGTCCTAAAGCCGACATAAATAAAATAACATTACTAATCTAATATGCCCCAATTAAGTGGTAATGAGCCAATATTAGAGAAGAAAGCGAGGTGTGAAGCCTTAGAAGAAGAGATAGTAAAAACCAGAAAAGAAATGGAGAAGTTTAAGGGATTGTATCAACAAAATCTGCCAAGTATTAAAGCCTCAGAAGGATTAACCACCATTCTAAATCAGCAAAGAAACCCAAAGTTGAAAGTTGGATTGGGGCATGAAGAAGGATCAAGTAGTGATCATCCAAGTAATACAGAACCTATGAATTTTGTCAAATCCTCAAACATTGACAACAGTCACTCTGCAGAAACAAAGAAAGAAAATTAGCCACCAAGAAGGAATGACAGAAAAAGTACCAGAACCGAATCTGTAGATCAGAGAGATTATTGACATGTAAGAAATCGACCTCCTCAAAGAAGACGGACTTTTTCAAGTTACAAAGGTTTTTTCTATGGTTATTGTTTTTTCTGCTCTAATTTTGGTCACAAAGCTATAAACTATTCTTTAAGATTTAGATATGAACAATCAAGATATTCAACGAATAACCATCTTCGACAACAAAGATCAAGACAACCAAGCAAAAAATAACTTCAGACTATAAATCATGTGATGGCTAGGAAAAGGACACAGGTTAAACATAACAATAGTTATGAGCATAACAATCACTATGATCTTCTATTTAGTGAACCAGAATGTTACATCCATCATAACTATGGACATAAAGCTGCAAATTGTCACTTAAGGAATTACAAGCCAGATTTGATCCCCACTGCTGAAAATGTCAAGGTTCGGAAGAAGAAAGCAGATGACAAGTGTGGAATAGTGTTATCATCCCAAAGACAAAATAATCCCTAGTATATTGACAACGGATGTTCCAAACACATGACTGGAGACAAAAGTAAGTTTCTAACTCTAAGTGAAAGCAAATCAGGGAATGTAACTTTTGGAAATGATGCACCAGGTAAAATAAAAGGTAAAGGAATGGTAAGTTTGAGTAATGGAAAAGGGAAAGCTCAGGATGTGTTGTGTGTAGAAGGTATGAAATATAATCTGCTTAGTGCCAGTCAAATCTGTGACCAAGGATGTGAAGTCATTTTTAACTCTAAAGACTGTAGAATAAAATCTATGAATCCAGGATAGCTAGTTGCAACAGGGATAAGAACAAAAAACAGTGTCTATGTGTTAAAAGAATAAAAAGAAGAATTCCACTTAAGCAAGTATGATGAAAGTTGGTTGTGTCATAGGAGATTTGGACACCTAAATTTTGATCATATAATCAATCTCAGAAACAATGGGGCAATAAAAGATCTTCCAAAGATATCAAAGCCATACAACTCTATTTGTAAACCCTGCCAGATAGGAAAGCTTACTCGCACTCAATTCAAATCTAAAAACTTTCATTCAACAGAAAAACCTCTCCATTTAGTACATATGGATTTATGTGGACCATCAAGGAAAGAAGGTACAGGAAAAGAAAATTATTTTATGTTGAATATTGATGATTATTCTAAACTAATATGGGTTGCCTTTTTGAAGGAAAAATATGAAGCATTTGAAAAATTCAAAGTGTTTAAGGCTCTGACTAAGAATCAAATAGGAAAAATATTAAAGGCAGTAAGGTCTGATAGAGGAGGAGAGTTTAGTTCATGGAACTTCAAAGAGTTCTGTGATAAAAATGGGATCAAAAGAGAGTACACAATTCCAAGGACTCCGCAACAAAATGGAGTTGTTGAGAGGCAGAATAGATCAGTACAGCAAATGGCAAGATCAATGATGAATGAAAGGAACATACCTCAAACATATTGGGTAGAAGAAATTCATACAGTCGTTCATATCCTTAACAAAGCTCATCTCAGGCCACACAGTGACAAGACTCCTTATGAACTATGGTTTGGAAGACCTGCTTCAATCAAGCATTTTAAAGACTTTGGGAGTAAATGTTATATCCAGAACAATGATGAAAATATTGGCAAATATGATGATAGGGTTGATGAAGGTATCTTCTTGGGTTATGCTACAAACAGTAAAGGGTACAGATGTTAAAATAAGAGACTGCATAAACTGGTTGATTGTATAGACATAAAAGTTGATGAAGAAATCTCGGTCAAAAATGTAAGAAGTGTTAAACAAAGCACATAAGATATAGTTGAAAATGAAGATGAACAGGTCCAAGGATCAGATGAAGATACAAATACTCGGGCTGACACAAATTAGCAGAAAGAAGCAAAATCACCTCTCAGAATTGTTAGAAAGAATCATCCTGAAAATCAGATAATTGGAGATATAAATAAAGGAGTTTCAGACAAGAAGGAAATTGATTAAAGACTCAAAACAATCTCATGTTTCTTTTTTATCTATGACTGAACCTAAAAATTTTGATGAAGCCAGCCAGCATGATGATTGGATTAGAACAATGAATGAAGAGCTTGATCAGATTGAGAAGAACAATACTTGGGATCTTGTCCCTAGACCTGAAGATAAGAATGTAATAGGTTCCAAATGGGTGTTCAAAAATAAAATGAATGAAAAAGGACAAGTTGTTAGAAATAAATCCAGATTGGTCTGTAAAGGGTATGCACAAGTTGAAGGTCAGGATTTTGATGAAAATTTTGCACCAGTGGCAAGATTGGAGGCCATCAAAATGTTCCTTACATATTCATGCCATAAGAACTTTAAAGTGTATCAGATGGATGTTATGTCATCTTTTCTTAATGGAGATCTAGAGGAAGAAGTATATATGGGGCTGAATGGTTCTCATTGATAGATAATCCTAATTATGTTTTCAAGCTGAAGAAGTCCCTATATGGACTGAAACAAGCACCATGATCTTGTTATTATAGATTGGTCAAATTTTTACAAGACAAAGGGTTCAAGAAAGGTATTGTTGATAGCAATCTCTACATTAAGTTTGAAGGTGATAATTTACTAGTTGTTTTGGTTTATGTAGATGATATTATTTTTTGTTGTACTAATGAATCATTTGTCCAGTGGTTTTCTAACTCTATGAAAACAAAGTTTGAGATGTCCTTGATAGGAGAACTGACATATTTTCTTGGCTTACAAGTAAAACAGAGTTCTACAGGAAGTTTTATATCTTAAGAAAAATATTTGAAAGAGATGTTGAAGAAATTTCAGATGGAGGATTCCTCTCCTATTAGTACACCTATGGTGGTTGTTTGCAAGCTCAGTAAAGATGATATGTCACCCAATGTTGATCAAAGGACATACCGATCAATGATAGGCAGTCTTTTGTACATCATAGCATCCCGTCCTGATATAATGCAAGTTGTTGAAATGGTAGGTCATTATCAGTCATATCCTAAACAAAGTCACTATGGTATTTGTCACAAGGATATTCAAATACTTTAAGGGAACAATGACTTATGGTCTCTGGTATCCCAGAAATCAGAATTTTCAGTTAACTACTTATTCAGATGCAGATTGGGAAAACTGTGTTGATGAGAGAAAAAGAACCAGTGGAGGAGCATTCTTCCTGGGTGACTCATTAGTAGCATGGCTTAGTAAAAAGAAAGGATCTATTTCCCTATCAAATACAGAAGCAGAGTACATTGTTGTTGCTACTTGTTGCACTCAGATTTTATGGATGATACAAACTCTTACAGATTTGAAGGTAACTTACACTGATCCCATTCCACTTCACTGTGATAACACCAGTGCCATTAGTCTCTTTAAGAATCCTATACTTCATTAAAAATCTAAGAACATACAAATAAAATACCATTTTCTCAGAGAACAAGTTACAAATAGAATTGTTCAGGTGAATTATATTCCTTCCATAGAACAGATAGTTGATATCTTTACTAAGCCATTAGAAGAGACCCCTTTTGGATATCTTCGTCAAAAGTTGGGGGTTATAACTTCTTTCGTCTAATCTGTTCACCTGGTCAAGGGGATTACTTATTGAATATTTGTTGTATTTCTAAACTTCTCATAGTTGACAGGGGGAGTATGAACTGCAACAGCTCAGGGGGAGTGTGTCTCTTCTTTGACATTGTTGTCAAAGGGGGAGAAAGTGTGGTAATTTCAAAGATGCTACAGTGGTATAATTGGATGTTCTTCAAGGGGTTTCCATCAATGTCAAAGGGGGATATTGTTGGCATGTTTTTAGACAGAGGCGGAGTATGCATGTTTGTCATTGATGGCAAAGATCACGACCAGCAGCAAAATGATGATCGCATGGCAAGATCAGAAGCTAAACTCCATTTCGGGTATCATAAGTTAATATCCTTTTCGGAGTTTTGGATATCGGGAGTTGGAGGTGTCAAGGAAACTCATGACAAGATTGATGAAATCATGAAATACGAAACCATGACATTTCGGAGTTTTGGATAGCTGGAATTGGAGGAGTCAAGGAAGCAACTCACGGCAAGAACTGGTGATATGCAAAATCACGAAAAGATCTGGACCGTCGAATCATCAAGATTGTGGACCATTGATCTGACTCCATTTTGGAGTTTCAGATACCGGGAGATGGAGGAGTCAAGAGTCGAGACTCTTCATCACAGGAGTCCTGAAGTTGCAAAATGCGAAACGTCGAAATCCTGAAACAGGCACATCAACAAAGACTCCATTTTGGAGTTTCACTGACCAGGAAATCAAAGATCAAAGGAACTTTAACCTTTGAAGTAGCGAACCTCAAAATCCAAAAAGCAAGAGGACCGTCCATCTTCGGGAAGGATACATGGTTACAGATCATCATTTCGCTGACTGAAAGGTCAAAGGAAGGAGTGCTCTAACCTATCTAACTCGCGATATGCGAAATCACGAAATAATCATAGTTGTCGGATTGAGGATTGATCTGGACCGTTAATCAGACACGACAAAGGCCCGTGAAGTTTCAAAATTACGATAATATCTGGACAATTTTTTATATATTACACGTGGTGAAAGATCGTCATTTCCCTGACTGGAAAGTCAAAGGAACGGGGTTCCCTAACCTCTCGAACTCGTGATATGCGAAATCGCGAAATGTTGAAATGTGAAATTGTGAAACACCTTTTGGAGCAGCCTGTGGTCACCACTGGTGGTCACGTGAGGGGAAGAACCTAGTGGAGCTAAACTTTTTCAGAGTTTTGGGGATTGTGACTTGGAGTGTCGAGACTCTTCACCACAGGAATGCCAAAATGTCGAAATACCGAAATGCGAAATGGAGAAATCAACGTGAGACCCTGTGCTTGTAATCCAATGGTGTTGGATACTTGGAAATCTGATCAAAGGGCTACTATTGCTCTTCACGATTAATTGTTAAGTTACAATTTAGTTAGTAGAACCGAATCATGGTTCTTGGACAGTTGGTGTTTCATTTGTTGAAGCATTGTTCTAGGGATTTGAGGGGTAACTAAGGGGGTTGTAGTGTATACAAGAAACACATAGTGACTGTGTATGGTTGGTCGTTCTGAATGAAAAATGAGTTGAACTGTAAGAAAGGGAAAATTACAGTATGCGTAGTGTGAGAGCGACAATATGTGCAGTGTGAGATAAAACTCAGAGATGAGTAACAGATGAGGAATAGACAAAAGAAAGAGTAGAATTGAAAAACAGCTTAAAGCAAAGCAGAATTGCAAAACAAACAGAGGAAGAGAAGAATTGCAGAACAGTTAGAAGAAAACTAGATTTACATAACAAAGAAGAAGTGGTAAGAATCAATTTATCTGTGTTGTTGGTTATTCAATCATTTATTTATAATATGGGAGGTAGGGTGGTTCTAGGGAGGACTTTGGTCCTCTGATATTCGATTTGGTGCTTGAATATTGGGAGTTGTAGCTTCCATCTAGTTGTGTCTAGAAAACAGGGTGGCAGGGTGGTGCTTGGGAAAACACAGAGTCTTCTATATGCAAGTTGGTGCTTGTATAGGTGGAAGTAGGTTCTTCCATCCAGTCAGTGATGGAACACTTAGGGAGTTGGTTATTCCTTCTAGTGGGTGCTAGAGAAACCAAAGAGTTGGCGCTCTCAAACAAGTTGGTGCTTGTACAAGTGGAAGTAGGTGCTTCCATCCAGTCGGTGCTGGAACACTCAGGGAGTTGGTGCTTCCTTCTAGTGGGTGCTAGAGAAACCAGAGAGTTGGTGCTCTCAAAAAAGTTGTAGCTTGTAAAATAGAGGTAGTGGCCTCACATTGAGTTGGTGCTCAATTATAGATGATGTACATAACTTAAAAGACCACCTATCATTTTGAAGAAGAAGAGGTTTTCTCCATTTATGGGTTTCCTCATGAAAATATCTCTCTGTGTATATCTTTTGTGTGACTGATGCTCATTATTTATGTTGTCCATATGTTGTATAATATTGATGCTCACTTGAAGAAAGACTAAGAATCTTTTAATAGACTTAAAATTGTTTAAGCATAATAACAATTGATTCACCCCCCCCCTTTGAGTTGTCTTAGTAATTTCAACAATTGGTATTAGAGTGGGTTCCTTTTATTTAAAGGTAGATCTGTAAGCTTAAACCTGACAAGTCATGAAGGGACTTCAACCAGTAAACCTCCTCTGTTTGATGGAACAAATTTTTCCTTTTGGAAGGTTAGAATGAGAACATACCTAATGGCCTTAGTAGTTGATGTTTGGGATGTAGTAGAGACTGGATACATAAAGCCTGTTGTACTAGCTTCCAGGGATGATAAGTTAGAATTTAGCATTAATGCTAAGGGAATGAATTTTATCTTGAATGGATTTGCAGAAGCCGAGTTTGTAAAGGTGATGCATCTTCAAACTACGAAAGAAATGTGGGATAAACTTATTAGCATCTATGAAGGAAATGAGAAAGTAAAAGATGCCAAACTTCAAACATTTAGGTTGAAGTTTGAACAACTAAAGATGAATGAAGATGAAATAGTTAGCAAGTATTTTTTAAGAGTTGAAGAACTTGTGAATGCCATGAAGGGTCTTTGTGAGAAGTTTGAAGAATCAATTTTAGCTCATAAGATTTTAAGATCTTTGCTTGATAAATTTAATCGAAAAGTCTATGCAATAGAAGAACTAAATGATCTTAAAACTCTGTCCATTGATCAACTCCTGGGAACTTTAACTGCATATGAAATGAGAATCAACAAAGATAAATCCATTACTAGAGAAGCATCTTTTAAAGCAGACAAGAATATTGATTCAGATTTAGATGATATTGAGGCAAAATTTGTGAGAAGGTTAAAGAAAGGATCAAGAAAATATCAAGGCAAACTTCCCTTCAAATGTTTTAACTCTGGTAAGATAGGTCATTTTGCATCTAAGTGTCCACATCAGAAAAAGGACCAAAACTCTGATGATGAAAAGAAGTACAAATTCAAGAAATATAGTAAGAAGAAAAGTTTGTGTGCAAATAATGACAATTCCTCAAAAGACATAGATAGTGATTCATCATGTGAAGACAAAGTGAATGATTTTATGCCTATGGCTATGGGAGATCTTGTTGATGAACACACATAAGGTGAAATGGATGATGAAGAAGCTATGGTGGATATGGAAGGTGAATTAATCAGTTCTTTGGAAGAAATTGACAAACTCAGATGTAAGAAGAGAAAACAAAAACAGTTGTTAAAGCAGTTTAAAATGAATGGTGAAAAACCTGATGAAAAATTTTCTCTACTAAAAGTGGAGTTAGAAGAGGCAAAGAAAATAGAAGACATACTGAAACAATAGTTGTCAGAGAAGAAAGCGAGGTGTGAAGCCTTAGAATAAGAGATAGTAAAAACCAGAAAAGAAATGGATAATTTTAAGGGATTGTATCACCAAAATCTGCCAAGTATTAAAGCCTCAGAAGGATTAACCTCCATTCTAAATCAGCAAAGAAATCTGAAGTTGAAAGTTGGATTATGGTATGAAGAAGGATCAAGTAGTGATCATCCAAGTAGTACATAACCTATCAAGTTTTTCAAATCCTCAAACATTGACAACAATCACTCTGCAGAAACAAAGAAAGAAAATCAGCCACCAAGAAGGAATGAAAGAAAAAGTACCAGAACCAAATCTATAGATCAGAGAGATTATCGGCATGAAAGAAATCGACCTCCTTAAAGAAGACAGACTTTTTCAAGGTACAAAGGTTTTTTCTATGCTTATTGTTTTTTTTTTCTCTAATTTTGGTCACAAAGCTATAAATTGTTCTTTAAGATTCAGATATGAACAATCAAGATATTCGACGAATAACCATCTTCCACAACAAAGATCAAGACAACCAAGCAACAAACAACTTCAGACTATAAATCATGTGATGGCTGGGAAAAGGACGCAGGTTAAACATAACAATAGTTATGATCATAACAATCACTATGATCTTCTATTTAGTGAACCATAATGCTACATCTATCATAACTATGGACATAAAGTTGCAGATTGTCGCTTAAGGAATTACAAGCCAGATTTGATCCCCACTACTGAAAATGTCAAGGTTTGGAAGAAGAAAGAAGATGACAAGTGCAGACTAGTTTTATCAGCCCAAAGACAAAATAATCCCTGGTATATTGACAGTGGATGTTCCAAACATACGACTGGAGACAAAAGTAAGTTTCTAACTCTAAGTGAAAGCAAATTAGGGAATGTAACTTTTGGAAATGATGCACCAGAAAAAATAAAAGGTAAAGGAATGGTAAGTTTGAGTAATGGCAAAGGGAAAGATCAAGATGTTTTGTTTGTAGAAGGTCTAAAACATAATCTTCTTAGTGTCAGTCAATTCTGTGACCAAGGATGTGAAGTCGTGTTTACCTCTAAAGACTGTAGAATAAAATCTGTGAATTTAGGACAGCTAGTTGCAAAAGGGATAAGAGCAGAAAACAATGTCTATGTGTTAAAAGAAGAAAAAGAAGAATGTCACTTAAGAAAGTATGATGAAAGTTGGTTGTGGCATAGGAGACTTGGACTCCTAAATTTTGATCATATAATCAAGCTCAGAAACAATGGGGCACTAAAAGATCTTCCGAAGATATCAAATCCATACAACTCTGTTTGTAAACCCTGCTAGATAGGAAAGCTTACTCGCACTCAGTTCAAATCTAAAAAAATTCCTTCAACAAAAAAACCTCTTCAGTTAGTACATCTGGATTTATGTGGACCATCAAGGAAAGAAGGTATAGGGAAATAAAATTATTTTATGTTGATTATTGATGATTATTCTAGACTAACATGGGTTTCCTTTTTGAAGGAAAAATCTGAAGCATTTGAAAAATTCAAAGTGTTTAAGGCTCTGACTGAGAATCAAACAGGAAAAATATTAAAGACAGTAAGGTCTAATAGAGGAGGAGAGTTTAGTTTATGGAACTTCAAAGAGTTCTGTGATAAACATGGGATCAAAAGAGAGTACACAATTCCAAGGACTCCACAACAAAATGGAGTTGTTGAGAAGCAGAATAGATCAGTATAGAAAATGGAAAGATCAATGATGAATGAAAGGAACATACCTCAGACATATTGGGTAGAATCAATTCATACAGTCATTCATATCCTTAACAAATCTCATCTCAGGCCACACAGTGACAAGACTCCTTATGAACTATGGTTTGGAAGACCTGCTTCAATCAAGCATTTTAAAGTCTTTGGGAGTAAATGTTATATCAAGAACAATGATGAAAATATTGGCAAATATGATGACATTTATGATGAAGGTATTTTCTTGGGTTATGCTAAAAACAGTAAAGGGTACAGATGTTAAAATAAGAGACTGCATAAACTGGTTGATTGTATAGACATAAAAGTTGATGAAGAAATATCGGTCATAAATGTAAGCAGTGTTGAACCAATCACAGAAGATATAGTTGAAGATGAAGATGAACAGGTCCAAGGATCAGAAAGGGAAGAATCTGAATCAAATGAAGATACGAATACTCAGGCTGACACAAATCAACAAAAAGAAGCAAAATCACCTCTCAGAATTGTTAGAAAGAATCATCCTAAAAATCAGATAATTGGAGATATAAATAAAGGAGTTCAGACAAGAAGGAAATTGATTAAAGACTTAAAACAATCTCATGTTGCTTTTTTATCTATGATTGAACCTAAAAATTTTGATGAAGCCAGCCAGCATGATGATTGGATTAGAACAATGAATGAAGAGCTTGATCAGATTGAGAAGAACAATACTTGGGAGCTTGTCCCTAGACCTGAAGAGAAGAATGTAATAGGTTCCAAATGGGTGTTCAAAAATAAAATGAATGAAAAAGGACAAGTTGTTAGAAATAAATCCAGATTGGTCTGTAAAGGGTATTCACAAGTTGAAGGTCAGGACTTTGATGAAACTTTTGCACCAGTGGCAAGATTGGAGGCCATCAGAATGTTCCTTGCATATTCATTCCATAAGAACTTTAAAGTGTATCAGATGGATGTTAAGTCAGTTTTTCTTAATGGAGATATAGAGGAAGAAGTATATATGGAGAAACCTGAAGGATTCTCATTGACAGATAATCCTAATTATGTTTGCAAGATGAAGAAGGCCTTATATGGACTAAAACAAGGACCACGAGCTTGGTATTATAGACTGGACAAATTTTTACAAGACAAAGGGTTCAAGAAAGGTATTGTTGACAGCAATCTCTACATTAACTCTGAAGGTGATAATTTACTAGTTGTTTTGGTTTATGTAGATGATATTATTTTTTGTTGTACTAATGAATCATCTGTCCAGTGGTTTTCTAACTCTATGCAAACAGAGTTTGATATGTCCTTGATAGGAGAACTATCATATTTTCTTGGCTTACAAGTAAACCAGAGTTCTGCAGGAATTTTTATATCTCAAGAAAAATATTTGAAAGAGATGTTGAAGAAATTTCAGATGGAGGATTCCTCTCCTGTTAGTACACCTATGGTGGTTGGTTGCAAGCTCAGTAAATATGATATGTCACCCGATGTTGATCAAAGGACATACCGATCAATGATAGGCAGTCTTATATACATCACAACATCCCATCCTGATATAATGCAAGCTATTCGAATGGTAGGTCGTTATCAGTCAGCTCCTAAACAAATTCATTTGGTAGTTGTCACAAGGATATTCAAATACTTGAAGGGAACAATCACTTATGGTCTGTGGTATCCCAAAAATCAGAATTTTCAGTTAACTGCTTATTCAGATGCAGATTGGGCAAACTGTGTTGATGAGAGAAAAAGAAATAGTGGAGGAGCATTCTTCCTGGGTGACTCATTAGTAGCATGGCTTAGTAAAAAGAAAGGATATATTTCCTTATCAACTACAGAAGTAGAGTACATTGTTGTTTCTACTTGCTGCACTCAGATTTTATGGATAATACAAACTCTTGCAGATTTGAAGGTAACTTACATTGATCCCATTCCACTTCACTATGATAACACCAATGCCATCAGTCTCTCTAAGAATCATGTACTTCATTCAAAATCTAAGCACATACTAATAAAATACCATTTTCTCAGAGAACAAGTTACAAACAGAATTGTTCAGGTGAATTATATTCCTTCCACAAAATAGATAGCTGATATCTTTACTAAGCCGTTAACAGCGACCACTTTTGGATATCTTCATCAAAAGTTGGGGGTTATAACTTCTTTTGTCTAATCTGTTCACCTGGTCAGGGGGAGTACTTATTGAATATCTGTTTTATTTCTAAGCTGCTCATAGTTGACAGGGGGTGTATGTACTACAACAGCTCAGAGGGAGCGTGTCTCTTCTTTGACATTGATGTCAAAGGGGGAGAAAGTGTGGTAATTTCAAATATGCTACAGTGGTATAATTGGATGTTCTTCAAGGGGTTTCCATCAATGCCAAAGGGGGATATTGTTGGCATGTTTTCAGACAGAGGCAGAGTATGCATGTTTTTCATTGATGGCAAAGATCACGACCAACAACACAATGATGATCACATGGCAAGATCAGAAGCTAAACTCCATTTCGGGTATCAGAAGTTAATCTCCTTTTTGGATTTTTGGATATAGGGAGTTGGAGGTGTCAAAGAAACTCATGACAAGAATGATGAAATCATGAAATGCGAAACCACGATGTTTCAGATTTTCGGATACCGATAGTTGGAGTCAAGGAAGCAACTCACGGAAGGAAATCACGATATGAAAAATCACGAAAAGATCTGGACCATCGAATCATCAATATTGTGGACCATTGATCTGACTCCATTTTGGAGTTTCGGATACCGGGAGATGGAGGAGTCAAGAGTCAAGACTCTTCATCACAGGAGTCCCAAAGTTGTGAAATGTGAAATGTCCAAATCCCGAAACAGGCACATCAACAAAGACTCCATTTCAAAGTTTCGCTGACTGGGAAATCAAAGATCAAAGGAAATTTAACCTTCAAAGTAGGGAACCTCGAAATCCTGAAAGTAGGAGGACAGTCCATATTCGGGAAGGACACATGGTTACAGATCAGCATTTCCTTGACTAAAAGGTCAAACGAAGGACTGCTCTAACCTCTCTAACTCGCGATATGCGAAATTGTGAAATAATCCTAGCCGTCGAATCGAGGATTGATTTGGACCATTGATCAGACACGACGAAGCCCCATGAAGTTTCGAAATCCTGATAAGATATGGATCATTGGGTTCATAGGACACATGGTGAAATATCGTCATTTCACTGACTGGAAAGTCAAAGGAACAAGGTTCCCTGACCTCTCGAACTCGCGATATGCGAAATCGCAAAATGCCGAAATGTGAAATTGTGAAACGCCTTTTGGCGCAACCTGTGGTCACCACTGGTGGTCATGTGAGGGGAAGAACCTAGTGGAGCTAAATGTTTTCAGAGTTTCGGGGATTGTGACTTGGAGTGTCGAGACTCTTCACCACAGGAATGTTGAAATGTTGAAATACCGAAATGCGAAATGGTGAAATCAACGCGAGACCCTGTGCTTGTAATCCAACGGTGTTGGATACTTGGAAATCTGATCGAAGGGCTACTATTTCTCTTCATGATTAATTGTTCAGTTATGATTCAGTTAGCAGAACCGAATCATGGTTCTTGGACGGTTGGCGTTTCAGTTGCTGAAGCATTGTTCTAGGGATTTGAGGGGTAACTGAAGGGGTTGTAGTGTATAAAAGAAACACGTAGTGATTGTGTGTGGTTGGTCGTTCTGAATGAAAATTGAGTTGAACTGTAAGAAAGGGAAAATTACAGTATGCGAAGTGTGAGACCGACAGTATGTGCAGTGTGAGATAAAACTCAGAGATGAGTAACAGATGAGGAATAGACAAAAGCAAGAGAAGAATTTCAGAACAACTTAAAGCAGAGCAGAATTGCAGAACAGACAGAGGAAGAGAAGAATTGCAGAACAGTTAGAAGCAGACCAGATTTATAGAACAGAGAAGAAGTGGTAAGAATCGATTTATCTATGTTGTTGGTTATTCAATCATTTATTTATAATCTAGGAGGTAGGGTGGTGCTAGGGAGGATTGTGGTCCTCTGATATTCGAGTTGGTGCTTGAATATTGGGAGTTGTAGCTTCCATCTAGTTGTGGCTAGAAAACAGGGTGGTTCTTAAGAAAACACAGAGTTTTCTATATGCAAGTTGGTTCTTGTATAAGTGGAAGTAGGTGCTTCCATTCAGTCGGTGATGGAACACTCGGGGATTTGGTGCTTCCTTCTAGTGGGTGCTAGAGAAACCAGAGAGTTGGTTCTCTCAAACAATTTGGTGCTTGTATAAGTGGAAGTAGGTGCTTCCATCCAGTCAGTCCTGGAACACTCAGGGAGTTGGTGCTTCCTTCTAGTGGGTGCTAGAGAAACCAGAGAGTTGGTGCTCTCAAATAAGTTGGAGCTTGTAAAACAGAGGTAGTAGCCCCACATTGAGTTGGTGCTCAATTATAGATGATGTATAGAACTTAAAAGACTGCCTATCATTTCGAAGAAGAAGAGGTTTTCTCCCTTTATGGGTTTCCTCGTGAAAATTTGTCTCTATGTATATCTTATGTGTGACTGATGCTCATTATTTATGTTGTCCATATGTTGTATAATATTGATGATCACTTGAAGAAAGATTAAAAATGTTTTAATAGACTTAAAATTGTTTAAGCACAATAACAACCGATTCACCCACCCCCTCTCAATTGTCTTAGTAATTTCAATAAGGATCATGTGAAGGCACGGTGTTACCAACTTGTCTTTTTTAGTCTTCTTCATTAGGACTCAATGAGGATGGAATATCATTAGGGTTTGAAAACAATAACTCTTCACTATCTCCTTTGAGGATTGTTGACATAGAAAAGGTGGTTTCCTTCCTCAAGGGATTTAGCTTCCTCTTCCAATTTCTCACTTATGAGTTCTTGGAGTTGTATTTTAGTTTCCCTAGCAATATTCGCAGTTTCAATGTGCCATGTTTTCTTAGTGATGGGGTGTGGTTCTTCATGAGAGGTATCCACCCATGCAATATTTCCAATGTCTTGTTGATAAAGGGTACATTGTTCATTAGGGTGTTTAATTTAGTCATGAGGGATTTATAGGATTGCACAAGGTTTGTAATGTTTTTTTCAAGAGAAATCACCATGGGAGGTGTTGTAAAATAAAAATAAAAATTGTCAAAATTTTTCCACTTCTTGCAACTTTTGAGAAAAACTTGCCTATTTCATGTCATCTCAAACTTTCAGTCAAGTAAGCCTTTGAAAATTATACACTTGTTCCTATTCATCATATTTAGTAGAGTCAAGTTTCCTAACCTATCTTCTAGCTTCACCTATTGTTAGAACACAAGTTAACCTTGTCAAAATTTGCATGGAAAATTGGGCTAGAGATCTATGTTTTTCTCTTATATGTCACGCATATCTTATGTGATAAAAATACATCTTTAGACTAGCATACTCTTAAGGAGGACATGCTTGATTTCGTCTCATGTGAAATTGATATTTTTTAATAAAGTAAGCATTGTCGAGTATGTGACAAATGCGTTGATGGTTTTGATCATCATTGTCGGTGGATTAACAATTCTATTGGAAGAAAAAACTACAAGGAGTTTTTTCCCCTTATGGTATTTTCCCTATTCTTTCTTATTTTGCAATGGTTAATAGGAATCTTTGTAATTTTGCACTGCTTTCTCAAACAGAGTCACTTTGATGCTGATATTATGTCTAACTTTTACAAAAGTTTCTCTCTTGGACCATTCATTGCGGTATTGGGTTCTTGCACTATTTTGGCTATGGTTGTTATACTTCCTCTTCGAAAACTATTCTTCTTTCACATTTTTCTCATAAAAATGGGTGTGTACATGAGTTAGAGTTGCAATATTGAAGCCAAGGGAGATATTTTATATTAAATGCATCTATCATGTCAAATCCCTCCTTCATCATAAGAAACAAATGAGCCTTTTGAACATTTGATCACTACAATAATTCATCAAATTCATCTTTCCCCATTGCTTCTCACGGTACCTACTATATAGAATTGTGATCATTTTTTGCATGTGTACCCCACACCACAACACATTATGAAGTAGAGATTGTCTTCTTTGAAAAAATATTTGATGAAGAAGTGAAAAAATTTTGTAATAAGCCAATTTGATGTATTGCGACCATCTGATAAAGTCATGGAACCTAGAATAAGAGGGTTTTCCTCTGATGCATTGGATACCACAGAGATCAGACTTGGTGAAGTCTATATTCTTTCAGGAATACAAAAATAAAATTTGTGCAAAATGGTGATAATATACTCCCTTGGCCTTGAGGATATGCTTTTGAGTGTGTTATTCTTATTCTAAAATCCAAAAGTGCGTGATTTCAAGGTTCAAGAGAGTTTTCCATTTTCTATTGCTTTGAAATAGAAGGGATATTCTATTGAGTTTGAAGAGGAAACTTCATAGAAATACAAAATAACAATTGTTCCCTAAAGGAAACACAGTTCCAAGTACAAAGGATTTAACATTCTTTAGGATTGGGGCCTTCACAACAGACATTTTATATGGAGATAAGAATCAATTTTGGGTGCCTGTAAGTATAAACACATACACGATTAGTCCTTTTTAGACTTCAAAAGGGTAAAAAGATAAGTTGAAAGGAACAGTCTATTTGGATAAGCATGGAAAAGTTTTTGTTTGCAACTATGATCAAGGAAGAAGAAATAGAAGTCCATGTTTCAAGTGGGAAAGATGGTTGAAAGGATAAGAAAAAAATATTGTTGCAATGGAGAAATATGATGCACAAAACAATGGTGCATTTGTGGCAAGTGACAATGCGGATGTGAATATCCAGTATTCCAAAAGTGTTGTTGGAACTGCAACAACTGCAACTAGTGGTGTTAAAAAATAGGTTTTCTCTGGTAGAAGATAAAGCCACCCAAATGGAAACCGATTCCAAGGTAAAAACTATGAAAAGAGAAGGTCAGAAAATTCAAGAGTTTTGTGACTTCAAAGCTAAGAAAATATTGTATAATAAACTGATGGTGGAGAATTTTGGCACACTTGACTTGGTCACATTTGAATCTAAATGTGGCTTGAATCTGAACACTGGAACGATGGAATGCTATCTAAATGTATATTCTCTTACATTTTATGGTCTAAATGATGCCTCTGAAAAAGTTAGTTGTACTTCTACTCAAAAAAAAATTAAGAATGAGCAATGAGAAATTCTTTGGTGGTCAGTTGCATTTTAGTTATCCTTGCTCACATGATAGTTATAGACAATAATGGTCATTTCCATAGTTTTGTTTCTGACTCCAGGATAAATATCCTCTATTTGGTAGAAGGGAGATAAATAAATAAGATTCTCAAGAGGTTTTGTAGAGATTCTTATTTTCTTGGATGAATCTATTTTTGAGGCACGTCTTCTTGGATGGAATTTGTTTTGGTATGTTGCATTTTTTTGGAACTATGACAAAAATCGGTAGAGTAGTTATTATTGATTAGTTCTTAATAATATAATATAGAGGAAATATTTTTGGTGAAAGTTTAGATGAAGATGAATGGAATATTTCATATTCTTCTCTCACCACTCAGAGAATTTACACATGATTAGTTTTCTCTTTGATGTTGTCAGACATGATTTTGGTGTCCACACCTTAATCTTGCTAAAGTTGGGAGGAAAACCTATGAGAAGTATTATTAGGATTCTAGTTATGCAAGATACCAGATATATAAAATATGCAGAACAGAAATAAAATGCTAGAAATGACAGAATAACAATAAAATATCCAGCATAATCTTCACAATACACAGAAATGATATACATAATAGCAATAGAAATAACACTTTGATTCATAAAGTAATGTTCACAGGCCTCTTCGAGGGGGAAACCTCCTATCGAGCAACGCTCTGTTACAATAATCTCTCAGCTAGGTTTCACATACCCTCGCCCCTTATTTATACTAAATATGTCTATTAAGAGAAGCATCTAGAGGAAGATCCTTCTAGAAGAGGAAGCTTCTATTAGGTCTTCTTAAATCCGCCTTATTCTATTTTATTGAAAGGCATTATTAATATTTACCTTTATTACATCCGAATACATTGATCTACCTATGTGTGGGTTAGGACCTTAACATGTTTGCCCCCTTAAAAACAGCCTTGTCCTCAAGGCTTGAGATGTGGAAACTGCTACAGAATGGTAGCTGGTTCCCAAGTGGCATCTGCTGGAGTCATATCTTTCCACTGTACTAGCACTTCCTTGATGGTTCTCTAACGCGGGTAACGCTCACGCTGGTCCAAAACTGCTTCTGGCTATAGCCAAATGGATCCTTCTTCAGCTAACTCTAGAAGGTTGGTTTGAATTTGGCACCTGGTTCCAATCACCTTCTTCAAGCATGAAACATGAAAAACAAGATGTAGCTTCGACTGACTGGGCAGAGCTAACTAATATGTGACTTGTCCCACATGCCTGAGAACTGTGTAAGGGCCATAGAATTTGGGTGCTAGCTTATGACACTGCTCGGCCTTGAGGGAAGTTTGCTTATATGGTTGCAGTCTCAGAAACACCTGATCCCCTTTTGTAAATTGACGTTCCGAGCGATCTTGATCTTCTTGCTACTTCATTCTATTATGTGCCATGACCAAGTTCTCTTTAAGGGTACGAAGGATATCCTCTCGGACTGTAAGTGTTTGGTCAACCGCCTGGACCTTCGAGGTACCGGGTAAGTATGAGAGAACTGAAGGTGGCTTCTGTCCATATATTGCTTCAAAAGGAGTCATGTGAGTGGTTGTATGGTATGTAGTGTTTTACCACCATTCGGCGAGGGGTAACCATTTAGCCCACTGGTGTTGTTTTTCAGAGGCAAAGCACCTCAGATATGTTTCCAAACACTTGTTGACAACTTTCGTTTGACCATCTGTTTGGGGATGATAAGCTGAGCTGAGATGCAATTGCGTGTCTTGTAGTTTAAACAATTCTTGCCAAAAATTTCTTGTGAAAGTTGGGTCTCGATCGAAAACAATAGAGTGCGGCATGCCATGCAGCTTGAAGACCTGGTCCATGAAAATTTGAGCCACCGTGGATGTAGTAAATGGGTGTGGAAGAGTGCAAAAATGAGCATACTTGGAAAAGCAATCCACCACCACCATTATGACTGATTTATTCCCCGATTTGGGTAAGCCTGTGATAAATTCCATAGAGATATCCTTCCAAATAGCAGGGGGAATCGGAAGCGGTTGGAGGGTGCCTGGAGATTTGACTGTTTCTCCCTTGTTGCATTGACACACCTCACATTCAGCAATAAACTTACGGATGTCCTGTTTCATACCATCCCAAAAAAAAGAACGTATGACTCGGTCATATGTTTTGGTGAACCCTGAGTGCCCCGCTGTGGGTGTAGCATGAAGCTCAGAAAGCACCGTGGATTTGAGCTTGGATTTTTTACTTAAATACAAGCGACCTTTGTATCAAAGCTCATCCTGGAGCCAGGAGTACCCTAGGGGAGACGGAGCCTTGTTCTGCAGTTGCTGGATCAGATGCAAACTTTTGTGATCTTGAAGCCATTCTTGATGCACAGCTTGGAGCCAATCTGGTACAATGAAGGAAAGAGAAAAAAGGGATCCTTTGTCTTCATATTTCTGGGACAGTGCATCCGCCACGACATTGTCTTTGCCCTTCTTGTAAATGATCTCATAATCATATACAAAGAGCTTAGTCACCCATTTTTGTTGTTCCTGGGAAGAAATGTGTTGTTCCAGAAAGTACTTGAGTATTTGATGGTCTGTCTTAATTTGGAAGCGTTGCCCCAAGAGATACGGATGCCACAACTCAACGACATGCAGAATCGCCAACATTTCTTTTTCATAAATGGGTTTGCCCAGATTCTTTTCAGACAGTTTCTTGCTAGCGAATGCCAAAGGTCAACCCTCTTATATAAGGACAACACCAATTCCTTTCCCTGAGGCATCACATTCCAACACAAAGGTATTTGTGAAGTTGGGAAGAGACAGAACCAGAGTGGTGCACATGGTTGTCTTCAAGGTTTGAAAATCTTGAGCAGTTGTTGGAGTCCAAGTGAAAGAGTTCTT
>ML783976.1:77307-121990 GCA_009831015.1 Picea engelmannii
AACTCAAATTTTACATCAAGTTTTAACAATGGCATTTCATGTTTATTTTTATGCACATTTTTCTTTCCACTAGATTTAGATCTTGAACTTGAAGAAGAAGGAGAAGAAGGAGGTGTTGATGGAGGTGAAGGAGGAATCTGAGGATGGTCCTCTTCCCCTTCACTTTTTCCTTTTGAAGAATTACCCAAAGCTGTTCGCTTCCGTTCCAAGTAATCTTCATACAAAACTTGCACCATCTCCAACATGGAAAAGAATGTTTTCCGGAACTCTTTCTCATCCTGAGAAATCCCTTCTTCCGATGCCATCTTCTCGCTGTGAGAAGATCTTTTTCTCAATCCAATTAATGGATTCTCTGCAACAAGCTCGCCTTCACCACACTGTAGCTTTTCCCTGGTTAACATGCAAAACTCAAATCCAAACGTCAACTAGCTCTGATACCACTTGATCCATCAGGATTTTTCGAATAACTTATGGTTGAGTTTTTATTTGCATGAATTAATTAACCATTGAGAAACTTAACGAAAGAACGAGAAAAGAAAAGGAATTATACAGCCATTTACATATATGCAGATCTGAAATGCAATGAAAAACAGTAAACCATAATACGCAGGTTGATAACGGAGTTTGGCACAACTTTGCCTACATCTCCGGGCCTTTTCTCTATGGGGGAGGCTTCTTTATTTCTGTTCGAAAGATCAATAGTACATCATTACAATGATGAATGGCTTCAAGACTGATCTGGTCATGTTCACCCAGATCTCTAGAACCATGCACAAAAAATGGCACGTGAAACGGACGCCCGGAGCTCTCAGAAATGGTCCGACAGCATCTCCTCCTCAATGGCTTTCCTGCCTCAAACTGGCTTCGACTTGGCTTCTCCTCAGCATCTCTACTCTGAATGCCCTCAAAAGCTGTCCCCATGGCCTCAAAATGGCCTTGGTTAAATAGTTGGGAAGGTAGTTTCCCATCTTCAACTTCCTCCAAGAAGTTAGGCTCAAAAACCACCCAATAACTCCCAATTACATTAAAAATGGCTTAATTACATTTAATAAACCAAAAATGTGGTTATAAAAACCCACTTTCAACTATATTATAGTTAATTCCGGGCTTTAGCCCCTCTTTGTTGGGCGTGCGCACCTTTTATAAGGTCACATGGCTTTAATATGGCCAAGCTCTAGCCCAAAGGGCTAAGTGCTAGCCCCTAGCCCACGCACTAACTCCTGGTTACATTGGTGTATTAAGGGACCACAGGCTATACACATAACCGCCCGCACTTATAACCCATAACCGTGCAAAAACAGTCGTTGTAACCATAATATGAAACGTGCATTCAAATGGTAACGGTTCCCCCCGCGCTCCTTTTGCATTAGCGTCGGTGCTATGGTGTACAATAAAACCTCGGGTCAGGGCTAAGCCACGGCCCGACCACGCCCACCGAAACACATAACTTTAATTTAAATAAAATTTTTGCCATTCATATAACAAGCAACACCATATGGCCTATTGGCACAACGAACTTTACCAAAGCATTGTGTGGAGGGGAAGGTCACCGGTTCGAATCTAGTCGACCACAATATAATTTTGACACAGCCCATATTGACCAAAACCGGGGTGCCACATGGCAGCCCGTGATTGGGCCACGTGGCACCCAATCATTTTCCAACAAAACTGCCATGTGTCGACATCTGATTCGACGAAGTCAACCAACCAGATCATGCCACTTGTCAACCACTAATTGGCCCATGTCACTGCCACGCGTCTCTGCTGTACGCTCTATCACCTGCCATGTCATCCACCGTGCATCTGCCCAGTCATCCTGCCACGTCAATTGCTGACGTCACCTGTGCCACGTGTCACCCTTCCAGTGGTGACACGTGTCACTTCAGGATTGGTCCAACCGTATGCTAAAAGTTCCAAATCTTCCTGACATGTGTCAACACCTGGAGCTTCCATGTGTCCTGTACGGACCTGCCACATGTCCTGTATGGACTGACATGTGTCCTATACGGACTGTACGGACAGGTACAGTCAGCATCCAAAAATTTTGCTTGTTTGGCTTGGCGGACAGAACGCAATATCTTCTCCATACAGATTCCATTTGACAAAGTAAATATACCACCGGAATCAGGAAGACGAGACGGACGCAATGGTGTTGGTTTCGTTGGATTCCGAGCACTTTCATTTTTGAGCATTTTTCAAGCCCTGACAGGCTTCTGAATCCGATTTCGGATTAGAAATGAAGCCATTGAAGAGTTGAAAGCCTAGTTGGTGGAATACTAGCCAGTGGAGCTTAAAATTTGATTCACAATGCTTTGAGACATATATTCCCACCTTCGTGTATGAAAACTTTTAAAGATACATGAAACAATATTCTTTTATTTTACTTTCGAATATTTTATGTTCCTTTAATATTAGGCCTAGCAACTCCACTACTCTTCCACCCCACTTTAATTTGGCACAAAAAGCATGCAACCTTTCCAATTACCTAAAATATTCAACGTTGTTCAATTCTTCTAATTGAATACACTTTAATATCTAGTCTCACAATTTTTTGAGTGGTTCCAATCTGCTTATGCTCTTCAACCTGTTATAATCATGCATGTAAAACACCTCCAAAAATACCAATGTTTCAAGACTACACGAGTCCATTTTCCTCAAATTATGACAACTAATCAATTTGAGTTTTATAAGTGTGTGGGGCAAGTGTGGAAGGTCGCTTATTGTCATACAACACCATAGTTCCAACACAGTAAATTGAGGCAAAAGTCCAACAGAACCTGGAAAACATCACAATACCTTGCAATTCACGAGCTTCAACTCCTTCAAGTTCATTAAGTTACCTAGTGAAGGTGGTGGCATCAGGGAATTCATTGTTAACTCAAGGACTTCCATAGCGCTTCTATCTCTCCAATTTCAATTAGGAATTCATATATCTTTGAATAACTAATATTTAATTTGACCAAGGACTTTTGATGTTCCACTCGTTGAAAATATTCAATTCGTTTAAAACTAGAAAAATATATGTATTCAAGTGTCCTTATATTTCTGAGTAATTCACAGGAGATGGTTAAATTCAAGCATAAGTGTAAATTAACTATATTATTTACCTCTGAGGGAGCCCCCTCTAGTCCAAGAGCCAGCTTCTAGCCTAAAGTTGGTTTAAATATGTTTTGACATGGTTCCTAAACATCCAGGAATGATATCAAGTTACAACAGGAGGGACATCAGACTTGCATGAGTCCAGATTGGTTTCTATCTGGGATGTGAAATCTTGTGCCTTCATGAGAGTTTCAGGGAACTTATTCCTCAATAAGAATTGAAATTCGTCCTGGAAAGCATGTATATACTTGGCTAGATTAATTCCTTCTGTGGGCCTAATGTTTAGAGGAAATTCGTTTATCAAGGCATCAAATATTATGTTGAATTCTCTCACGGACTCTTGTTCACATTTATGAATTTTGTGAAACTGAGAGATAATGAAATATAGATCCTTTATATCACCCCATATCCTTTTGAAATAACTCTCAATATCTTCCCAAATTTGAATAATCTTTCTTGGAAGGTTATCATAACATGCCCTATATTCTCCTACCAATGAGGTGGAGAAGAGCCTCATGATCATGTCTGAGTGTTGGTTTTTTTTCTCGTGGGCCCCATACTTATCATATAATCTACTTAATTGATAATAATACTTGGTATAATCACTACCAAAAACCCTAGATAGCCATTAATTAGCACCTTTAGGCATGTTAGGGGGAAAACCATGGATTCTACTCATGTCCAAGGGTCTAAAAACATTTTTGGATTCATGTTTCAAAGGAGCCATGGGGAAAATGGGTTGATAGCTATAGTGAAACCCGGTATAGTTTTTCATTAATGGAGTCACTAGATGATTCCTCCAAGAGGTTAATCAAAGGATAATGAGGGAACTACCCTCAATGGAGTCACTAGGTAAACTTGTAAGATAAGGGATTCAAGAGAATTTTACAAAAGATGTGTCATGAGGAGAATGACTCGATCCTCCCTGGAAACAGCATTAGAATGTTATCGTAATATTTGTACTTGTGAAAATCCCACCACAATATCCCCAAATATTGCATAACATTGGAAGAAACTACCATTGTCACCTTAGTAGGATCTTCCCTCATTTTAGTGGTGGAAGAGGTCCACCACAAGGGAGGCTTCCTTGGTGACCTCAAGGGATCAAATATCAAGTATAGTAGACAACTTGCTTACCACCCTCTATCTTGACGCCCCTCAAGGAAATATGTCAGGGCCATCCAAAACAAACCAAAGTATGAAACAAGGTTAGCTAAGGTTCATAAGAAACATTAGTTCTTAAAGAATGCAAAGTAAGTTGTAGCTTAAGGTATAAGGCATGTAAGAGAATTCACCTCAGTATTCCCTTCAAGAATCACACCAGCTTAGGACACCATGTGAGTTGATAAGTTTAAGTATGTGAAGGCCTTCATCCAACCCTATTAGGTGTGCCACCCAAAGAGGAAATAAAATAACCTAAGTAGAGGGATAGGTCCCAAGAGTGACAGGAAATATAGAAACCCTTCAAGAGTAAGTTTGATAGTGATATTGTTTTAGGGCTTACTTCATGGCTCATGGTGACATTAAATCCATTTATATGAGTGCCTTTGTGGAGGTTGTGATTTCTCTTGAGTTACCCATATTTAGGTGCTATTTTTTCCAAACGACTTTATCAACCATCTTTCTAGTTCGCTTTATCATAATTGCAAGTCCCCTTTTATAAGGTTTCAAGCTATAACATTTCTATTTGGGATCAGGGTGAGCACTAAAAGGGTAGAACTCAAATTAGGATTTTATTTTGTTGTTCCTTTTGCTATCATTCCTTTATTTCTTTAGCATCATTTCATTATTCTTTTAATAGCAATTAAAATCAACCTATGGGCCTTCATCCCCTCTTCTCATGAGAGAATGGACCATGACCCATTGTAGAAGTTTATTATACTACCAGAGGCTCTATGGTGGAAATTGTTAAGTATGGTGGGGAACAAAACGTTACTCTTATGAGGGCCCCCAATTAATACCACTTTTCCCTGTGTAGCGACAACACAGGAATATGGAATAGAAGTTTACCACCAAGGTGAAACAAGGAAATTGACACAATTTCCCAAGTTGGTGTTCCATTATTCAAATTCAACCAAACATCATCATCCACATTCCCAACAAATTAAATAAAACACTTTTCATGAGAGGACTAACATACCTTATGGTGATAATACATTACCATATCCAATACCATAGGTTGCTTGGATGTGATTTTCCTTGGTTGACCTGTAGCTATAAAGGTGAATGAAGGGGGATATTAGGTTACCATCTATGGGCATGTTGATAATCATCATGTTCGAGATCATGTTCTCCATTGTAGGCCATGAGACATGATTTCCTCTATTTACCCCTAAGCATGAGGGGATAACAAGGCCTTGATCCCCACCTGAGTTTATCCATACCTACCTGAATTTTGATTTTCCTGACTCTCAAGTCTTGGAATAAAATTTCCAATAAAATCCTTCATAAAGACAACTCCAATATTCTCATGGTAGCTAGGATGTCTAGCAATAGGTTGCTATTTGTGGAGCCCAATAATGCGAGCGAAGGGTTTTTCTTTGGTTCATCATATTCTCTTGCAGGGTTTAAAGATCTTCCCTTGTCTGAAACTTTGGAATTTCTTTCCAATAATCCACCCAAAATAAAGTATATTTCACATTATGTACCTCCCATAAATAGTGTTTTGGATTAAATGTTTATTTTCCCATGATGAATTCCATACGTGAGAAGCAACATTGAGGCCATTCATTCAGATAAGAACCTATTCAACTATGTGTGATGTATATCTCCTTCTCCATATTTTTCCCACTATGGAACCATCACCACCAAGTTTTGGTTGCAGAGTCGTAGTAATAATTTTTGGATCCCTCAAGAAAAGACCTCATGCCAATTTTGGAAGACAAATTTTTTCCCATGCTACTAGTGCCCATTTTTTTCTCTTTTTGATCTCTTCCCCGGGGAAAATATCATTACAAATTTCAAATAGCCTTAAGAAGAAATTTTGGTGCAACCAATACAAAGAATATATAAAGGGGCATTGCTTGAAGAACATACCTAAGGAGAATAAGACGACCTACGATATTAAGAAAAGGAAAAAGTCAAAGAATCCAACTTTTGCTCTAACTTGTTAAGAAGGTCCTCCCATGAGGCATATTAGAAGGTGTTTTCAACTAGAGGAGCACCCAAGCATTTGGAAGGAAAGGAGATCCACTAAAATCATAGAATTCAAGAGATATTTAATTTATTTTCTTATTTTTTAAAATGAATTGCATTATGTAAAAAAAATGAAAAAAGTGTTTTTCTTCTTCTTCTTTTAACTTATTTACATAGTTTTTTTTTTCAATTTATTTATCTTTTAGTGTAAATTAAAAATATTAATAGATAAATTTTCAAGTTGATTTAAGAGTTAGTTTTAACATTTTTTTGTAATGGTACTAGTAGTCACAACCATGTTTTCAATTAAGTTACAATTTTAACTCCAAAAGTAAAATTGGTTCTTCTAGAAGCGTAACTTTTAGATTCATGGGTAATTGTTTTGCAATGGTATCGATTGTCAAGGTCACAATTCCAAAGAATTCACAATTTTAATCACCCCACAAAAAAGAGTGCTATCGGTATCACTACTTTTTGAAACTGGGTAGAAAAGACACTAAATATGACCTCTAAAAAAGTGAGAACTCTAGAGGGTTCTCGTCAAGTTGGGAACTTTGTTACCCCAGTAAAACATTCAAATAACAACAATAGCAATCAGAGTCAAATCAACAAGTCCATTACAATTATAAAACATTTATGTGTGTCGATATATTGAAGTGAAAGCATTTTTAAAAAATGTTACGAGTCAAATACTTAAATTATCTCAAAAAACAAAATTGCACATTGTGTACAAAAATGTGAGTGTGAGAAAAACTCCAAGATAGGTAAGAAATATGAGTTATACAATTATTTTTTAAAGAATAGGAGAACCTTCTTCAAATACTATAATACATTCATACAACCAAATCACACATTCTTAACAATGACTACATGATATCCACATATAGCTATTCACATATTACACATGTAGCCCATTTATTATTAAATTGGCCTCTATTGCATATACATTTACTCATTATATGTACATTTAAATCCACATATGTCTCCTTTGGGGTCATATCATATATATTCACACCCATATATAACCCTTTAAAATCATGCCATTAAACGTATTTATATTGAAAATATTGTTGTAATAAATACCAATAGGGTAGTGAATGTAAAAATGACAAAAATACCCTTAATATAAAGGTATTAAACCTTGAAAACACTCTATCATTCACCATTATATTTGACTTTCCATTTAAGGAAATTCTAGCAAACAAAAAAAACACAGAATGTTGGTTATCTAAGATGAGAGATAATGGTCGGCTCTTTTAAAACACAAACAATGTTGTTCTAATGATACATTCATAATATATACTAGCATAGCCACATAATTGTGGTTGATGAACGTCGACAAACGTATTTAATTTAGAAACCCTAACTTAACATAATCCTAATTCTAGCATAAACCCTAACCCTAACATGAACCCTAACCCTAATATAATTTAACATTTAACATTACAAGAGGGTGTGCACTTCGGGTCCCATTAGGTGGTTGGCTCGAAAATGAAGCCAATGAAGAGTTGAAAGCCTAGTCGGTCGAAGACTAGCCAGTGGAGCTTAAAATTGGATTCACAATGCTTTGAGACATATATTCCCACCTCCGTGTATGAAAACTTTTAAAGATACATGAAACAATATTATTTTATTTTAATTTTGAATATTTTATGTTCCTTTAATCTTAGGCCCAACAACTCCACTACTCTTCCACCCCACTTTAGTTTGGCACAACAAGCATGCCACCTTTCCAATGACCTCAAATATTCAACGTTGTTCAATTCTTCTAATTCAGTACACTTTAATATCCAGTCTCACAATTTTTATGAGTGGTTCCAATCCACTTATGCTCTTCAACCTATTATAATCATGCATGTAAAACACCTCCAAAGATACCAATGTTTCAAGACTACACGAGTCCATTTTCCTCAAATTATGATAACCAATCAATTTGAGGTTTATAAGTGTGTAGGGAAAGTGTGTAAGGTCGCATATTGTCATACAACATCATAGTGCCAACGTAGAAAATTGAGGCAACAGTCCAACAGAACCTAGAAAACATCACAATACCTTACAATTCATGAACTTCAAGTCCTTCAAGTTCATTTAGTTACCCAGTGAAGGTGGCAGCATCAGGGCATTCACTGTTAACTCAAGGACTTCCATATTGCTTCTATCTCTCCAATTTCACTTAGGAATTCATATATCTTTGAATAACTAATATTTAATCTGACCAAGGACTTTTGATGTGCCACTTGCTACAAATATTCAATTCGTTTAAAACTGGAAAAATAGATGTATTCAAGTGTCCTTATATTTCTCAGTGCTTCACAGGAGATGGTTAAATTCAAGCATAAGTGTAAATCAATATATTTAAGGCTAATTAAATTATGGCAAAGTGCCTTCACTATGGTCGAATTCAGACCTGGATTCAACAAACCATATCGAGTCTCGTGTATGGAACTTCCAATATTGTGAAGACCTATGAGCCAATGTTTCATACAGAACATTCACACCACTATTATGATAATCTTGGTGTTGTGTTGATGCTTGAATCTGTCAGGACCAAAATGGAAACCTCATGAATACATTAGTCCCCCTTCGTTTCTTGAGAGGTGGTTCTCCTCTTTGGCTAAACAAAATATCTTTGAATATCTTGGAGTAGGGGGAGTACTAGGAAGAAAACCCCAAATATTTAGTGCTTGGATTTATATGAAAGATCATTCTTCAATAACCCAATATGATCTTTATGTGCGACAAAAGTCTTTTAATTAGAAAATATTGAAGGAGGTCTTCAACATCAGAATTAAATTGTGATCAACATCACACACAATCTTCTTAATAATATATAAATAAATCCATATCTTCTTCATAGGAGAATTATTTGATCATATCAAATAATTTTAATAGATTACTACAATCAATATCAAAATTGAATTTGATAGGTCAACCTCAAATACCTCATATTCATAAATTTGGGTTACAAGATACATTCAAGATCAACCCCGAAGCAATTATTTGTGGATTTTTATTCATGAAAATATGTTCTTCATTACAAAAAGATTTGACAACCATGTATGTGGCTGCAAATATTCCATGATAATATAAGAAAATACTTTATAAGAATATAAGAAGAACACTCAACAACTTAGCCGTGTGCCCAACTCTGAGATTCAAGCATAAAACTATGAGAAGTGGTGTAGAAGAATATATATAAACAAAAAAAATGGAGAAGATGGAGATTTATTTCTTTTGATCATAAACTTGATTTTGTATCCATGGTTGTACCTTCTTATTCTTCTGATATTTTCCCTTCCCCTTTGACAATACTGATTCTTGAACCTATTGATGAAGCCTCTCTTCTCATTTTAAGAAGCGGTTTTCTAACTACCGGAGCAGTTAGGGTTTTCTTCCTCCCTTGAAATTTCCGTAAAAGTTTATTCTTGAAAATTTCCCTTTAATTAATGCCTCATTAGTTCCTCATGAATGGATTCACATAATTAATACAAGTACACTGAAAGTGGGTCCCTCTCCTTTTGTTTTTAATAAAAAATTTAATTAAACGATTTTTTTAAAAACTTAATTAATTTTTCGCTAAAAGAGGATGACTATAATTTAATTTTATAGAAGTGAAAACAATTTTTTTATCTAAGTAAAAGACTTTTAATTTTCTCTAAATCGTCTCATATTTCCAACGATATAATATTTTCCCAAATCCGTCGCCCGGATCTCGAAATATGAGCTCGTGAAGTTGAGTTGTCACACAGGCCCATTAAAAACTGTAGCTGACTGATATTTAAATTTATGATAAAACTATATCAACCTTCAGCACTTGAACCTATAAAACCATCTTCTATGTTTAAATACCTTTCCAACAATATAAATTTTGTTGCAAATGGAGGTCGAGAGCTCAAGATATATACTTTACAAGATCGTGACTAAACCACCGTCAATCAAGTTAGCTTGGTAAGTGTGGACCCTTGATTTAATTTCGACCTCTTTTGTTGAATTTAAATTTTTCTTCATTATTCTTATCCCACATGTATGAGAATAAAAAGGTCTTAGTGGTATATAATGTTAAGTGTAACATACATTTGACAAGAAATAAAGAATATATGAGACTATGGAGCTTGGAGGATTCGACCCTTGGAAAATTGTTGAATTTAATAATAATTTTGCATGGCCAGTCAACAATGATGAGTCACCCAACCAAATGTTTACACATGTCATCACTTAGTATGCCAACAATCTTTCAATAAGAATCTTCCATATGTCATCCAATAAATCACGCCATGTGTCACTTTTTTTTTATGTTGCCACGTGTCTTGATTAATTAGTTGCCATGTGGCACCATTCCATTTAACTGCCATGTGTCACTTGGAGATGTTTCTCATTTAACTTAGAATAAAAAAAATATTATTAAAATAATATGGTGGGTTTGCGAGTTTACGTGAATGCATAGGTAGGTGAGGAAATCACTACAGACCCGCGGTAATACATAGTAAGAAATGAGTGTGAAAAATTCTAAGTGTAGGTGAATTGTAGAGGAGAGGTAAATAGTAGTAAAAAGAATTTGTAAAATATTCTAAGTCTTGAGAATCGGTGGGACTTGCAAATAACATATGAAATAAAAATTATCAACCCTCAACAACTCGAGAACTCGGGAACCCATGAACCCACGGTAACTCATATATTTTGCTAAGTGTTGGAGGAATTACATCGTAAAGAGTAGTAAAAAGAGTTTTGTGCATTATGAAGGTGGCGGACATCAAAGTGCATTGTGAGGGTAGTGGAGATAACACATACTCGTAGGAAATATAACCAACCCGTGAACTCGCGGTAAGCCATAGTAAATAAGACTAAGTCTGGAAAGTATATAATGGGTCATGTGAAATATGGAAAATATGAAAATGAAAAGAAAAATATGGGAAATAAATGAATTACGTGAAATTTGGGAAAGGAAAAAGGGAAAGGAAAGAAATGAAAAATGGGATAGTGAAAATGGAAAGGAAAATAAAAAGAAATAGGAAAATAAAGGAAAAGGGAAATGAAAGTGAACGTGGAAAGGAATAAGGGAAAATGGCTAAGTGTGGAAAATGGTAAGGGGAAAATAAAAGTAATGAGACAATGGGGAAAATGACTAAGTATAAAATGAGAGAATCAATATAGGTGGAGGGAAAAGAGAGGAGAGAGCATGTCACTTAGAACATTTTTCATATTTCTTCTTGTAATACCTCCATTGGACTTATGGACAGAAGTATCTGTATCTTGGTCATGGAGACTCTGATTTTGATTCCGCGAAATGCATGGCGAAGATGATACCAAGGGATATGAAATGAACATATAATAGTTCAAAAATATTCATCTTCCAATATCATTTTTGTTTATCGTTCCAGAAGAACGGATATGTAGGTGACCAAATTTTGGTCAACAACTAGCTCTAACTACAGGACAATGACCCCCTACAGGTTGTTGAGGACACTAGAATCTCAAGACCAGTTACCTTCTCCATTGGGCTACAGAGTCATCTTCAAATTGAACTCTTGTAATTATTCTTCTTTCATGGAGTTATCTTCAAACTTCAATATAAGGATTTTTTTATTATGCAAAACTGAACTAAAGAAACAAAATATGTACATAAATCATCTACCTACCCTAACTCACTTAAAAGAAAGGGGCATATTATGTGAAGGAATATTTCCAATGGAGCCATTCAAGCAATGATTCGATTTGTGGAATGAACTCCAAAATTCCGAGATATGTTGGAACTTGTACCAATGAGTCATGGGCACTCTCAATATGTACTGGAGAAAAATTATACCAAGTACGGTGAATATTTAATTGCATTGTTTGGACAACAATGCTCTGGAACCATAATTCAATAAAATCAATTCTTGGCTTCTCAAGAATACTATTTTCTTTGAATGGCCAAGGAGTTTTCAACATAAGAATACATTCATTATTTTCCTCATTTCCAACCACTTCCAAGGTTCTTGATTCATAAATCTCTTGAAAAGACTCTTCTTTCTTGTAAGGGTGATCTTTCTCATCATTCTTCTCAAGATTCATTTCTTCCATCAATTCTTCTTGTTGTGAGTTCTCTTGTGATGTTTCATCATCTATCACAAGGCTGTAATCTTCTTGTGTATTTGGTGGAGGCTCCTCAATTTCATTTTCAAATTTGTTGTTCGAAATGTCTTCATATGGGATATATAGGAGACTGAAATTTTCTTCTTTTTCCACATTCAAGATTATTGTTTCATTGGAAATGTCTTGGTGATGTTCTTCTTCTATGCAATGGCTATCTTCTTTGTTCTCAAAATTGTTTTCTTCCTCCAATTCCTCTTTATTTTGGGTGAATTATTCTTGGATATTTGGTGGAGACTCTTTAATTTATTCCTCATATGGAGTATATGAGATGTTGATATCCTTTTCTTTGTCTTTGAAATTATTTCCTTCATTCTCAGTGACAAGATTTGATTCAAAAAATTATTGCAGTGTTTCATGATATCCTTCTTTTGAATCATTGATTTCATAATTTTGTGTCCATGTGGGAGAGGTTGGGTGGGTAGAAACATTTAAAACATCATAAAAAACATATGAATGCACCTTTGGGATAAAAAAAAATGCAAATGAATCTTCTAACACATCCCATCTAGTAATGGAGTTAGGCATTAATGAACTATACCATTCAAGAGCATCATCTCTCAGAGTTTGTAGGAATAATATACATGTAACATTGTCTTCAGTGAGATTGAAATCATAACATGTACCTTTAAAATTAATCAAGTGTTTCTCTGCATCTTCTAAAGCATCCCCAAAGAATGTAGAAAACATTTCAACAAAAATATTGGGCATTTGAAAGTCTATTTCTGGTAGATTTAAAGGGGTATTATGAAATCGCCTCATTCTTTGAGTATTTCTCCCTTGTGTCAAATCTTGCAAAGCCATTGATGGGCCTCATGAAGAATATAAAGAATCATTATGACATGAATGAAACCCTTCATTTTGAATTTTTTCAATGGATTTTCTAGGGAGTTCATTCTCCTGAATCTTTGGAGTTTCTCGTTTCTTTTTGAAATTACAAAACAGATGAGCCATGCTTAAAATAAGAAGTCATTTTCTTGAATCTTCTTCTCGAAACTTTGAGCCATGGATATTTTTGGTTCCTTAAATATATTGAAAATAAATCGCTCCCTAGTATGGTCGGCACAAATTTTGACGCTTGAATCCATCAGGACCAAAACGAAAACCTCATGAGGACATTAGTCCCCCTTCGTTTTTTGAGAGGTGGTTCTCCTCTTTTGCTAAACAGTATATCTTTGAATATCTTGGATTAGGGGGAGTATTAGGCAGCAAACCCAAAATATTTAGTGCTTGTATTTATATGAAATATGGTTCTTCAATAACCCAAAATGATCTTTATGTGCAACAAAAGTATTTTAATCATAACATATTGGAGGGATTCAACATCATAATTAAATTTTGATCAACATCACACACAATCTTCTTAATAATATATAAATAAATCCATATCTTCTTCATAGGAGAATTATTTTATCATATCAAATAATTTTAATAGATTACTACAATCAATATCAAAATTGAATTTGATAGGTCAACCTCAAATACCTCATATTCATAAATTTGGGTTACAAGATACATTCAAGATCAACCCCGAAGCAATTATTTGTGGATTTTTATTCATGAAAATATGTTCTTCATTACAAAAAGATTTGACAACCATGTATGTGGCTGCAAATATTCCATGATCATATAAGAAAACACTTTATAAGAATATAAGAAGAACACTCAACAACTTAGCCATGTGCCCAACTCTGAGATTCAAGCATAAAACTATGAGAAGTGGTGTAGAAGAATATATATAAACAAAAAAAAATGGAGAAGATGGAGATTTATTTCTTTTGATCAAAATCTTGATTGTGTATCCATGGTTGTACCTTCTTCTTCTTTTGATCTTTTGTCCTTCCCTTCTGAAAATAATGATTCTTGAACCTCTTGATGAAGCCTCTCTTCTCTTTTTAAGAAGAGATTTTCTAACTACCTGAGCAGTTAGGGTTTTCTTCCTCTCTTGAAATTATCGTACAAGTTTCTTATTGAAACATTCCCTTTAATTAATGTCTCATTAATTCCTCATGAATGAATTCACATCATTAATATAAGTACATTGAAAGTGGGTCCCTCTCCTTTCTTTTTTAATTAAACATTTTTTTTTTAAATTTAATTAATTTTCCTCTAAAAGAGGACGACTGTAATTTAATTTTATAGAATTGAAAATCAACTTTTAATCTAATTAAAACACTTATTATGTTCTCTTCATATTCTTCTATTTCCAACGATATAAAATTTTCCCAAATCCGTCGCCTGGATCTCAAGATATGAGCTCATGAAGTTGAGTTGTCACGCAGGCCCATTAAAAAATGCAGCTAACTGATATTTTAATTTATGCAAAAAATGTACCAACCTTTATCACTTGAAACTTGTACCACTATATTCTACGTTGAGTACCTTTCCAACGATATATTTTTTTCTGCAAACGGAGGTCGGGAACTCAAGATATAGCCTTTGCAAGATCATTACTTAGCCACCGTCGATCAAGTTAGCTTGGTAAGTGTGGACCCTTGATTTAATTTCGACTTCCTTTGTTTAATTTATAATTTTATTCATTATTCTTATCACACATGTATGAGAATAAAAATGACTTAGTGGTATATAATGTTAAGTGTAACATACATTTGACAAGAAATAATGAAGAGAGGAAACTATGCATCTTGGAGGATTCGACCCTCGGAAAATCGTTGAATATAATAATAATTTTGCATGCCCAATCAACAATGATGAGTCACCCAACCAAATGTTTCCACATGTCATCACTCAGTAGCCCAACAATCTGTCAATAAGAATCTACCATATGTCACCCAATAAATCACACCATGTGTCACTTTGTGTATGTTGCCATGTATCTCCATTAATTAGTTGCCATGTGGAACCATTCCATTTAACTGTCATGTGTCACTTGGAGATGTTCCTCATAGAACTTAGTATAAAAAAAATATTATTAAAATAATATGGTGGGTTCACAGGTTTACGTGAATGCAGAAGTAGGTGAGGAAATCACCGTGGACCCGTAGTAATACATAGTAAGAAATGAGTGTGAAAATTTATAGGTGTAGGTGAAGTGGAGAGGAGAGGTAAATAGTAGTAAAAAGAAGTTTTAAAATTTTCTAAGTCTTGAGAATCGATCGGTCGGACTTGCAAATAACATATGAAATTAAAATTATCAACCCTCACCAACTCGAGAACCCGTGAACCCACAGTAACTCATATATTTGGCTAAGTGTTGGACTAGTTACATAGTAAAGAGTATTAAAAAGAGTTGTGTGCATTATGAAGGTGGAGGAAGTCAAAGTGCATTGTGAGGGTAACGGAGATATCACATACTCTTAGGAAATATCACCAAACCTCGAACCCACGGTAAGCCATAGTAAATAAGACTAAGTCTAGAAAGTATATAATGGGTGACGTGAAATATAGAAATAAATATGGAAAATATGAACATGAAAAGAAAAATATGGGAAATAAATGAATTACATGAAGTTTGGGAAAGGAAAAAGGGAAAAGGAAAGAAATGAAAAATGGGATAATGAAAATGGAAAGGAAAATAAAAAGAAATGGGAAAATAAAGGAAAAGAGAAATGAAAGTGAACATGGAAAGGAATAAGGAAAAATGTCTAAGTGTGGAAAATGGTAAGGGGAAAATGAAAGTAATGAGACAATGGGAAAAACGACTACGTATAAAATGAGAGAATTAATAGAGGTGAAGGGAAAAGAGAGGAGAGAGCATGGAACTTAGAACATTTTTCATATTTCTTCTTGTAATACCTCCATTGGACTTCTGGACATAAGTATGTGTATCTTGGTCATGGAGACTCTGATTTTGATTCTGCGAAATGCATGGAAAAGATGATACCGCGGGCTATGAAATGAACATATAATAGTTCAAAAATATTCATCTTTCAATATCATTTTTTTTTATCATTCCAGGAGAAGGGATATGTAGGTGACCAAATTTTGGTCAACAGGTTGTTCCAAACTGCCTCCCATCATAATGCCTTCACAATGGTGGAATTCATATCTCGATGCCAGAAAGAGACACCAATGGTTTCTATTGTTGGAATCAGAGTCTGCAAGACAAATATTCACACACACAAAGAATGGTCTAAAGAAAGAATGATAAACAAACATGTGTATTCCATTGCGATTGTGTTTTAGAACACCTGGGAAGTAGAAAATGAATTTCCTGACCAATATGACAACTATGGTCTTTAGTTTTATGGGAGATATGGCCAAACGTGGTAGCAATGTAAATCTTTATAGAAGTTAATAGTAAATTAAATTTTTAATGTCAAGTAAGTTTGTTAATCACCTAAACATGGAAATCAGATGGATAAACAGTAATTTCTTAACATGTGTTAAGAACCCAAAGACTGAATACAAAAGCACCAAAACAAATATACAAGAACAATATGAAAAATCTCCTTTATTATTATCAAACCCTTAGGGTAGGGCAACACCATACAATGGATCCTATTATGGAAGGGATCCTCTCTTGTTCACTTGCCTCTTCGAGGGGGCATCCTCCTATTGATCTTTAGCTCCAAATACAATATTTCTCTTCATGTCTCATTACATTGCTTAACCCCTTTATATAGTGCTACCATCACCTAAGAACATTCTAGAGGAGGAATCGTCTAGAAGTAGAACCTTCTAATAAGTCATCTTACATTTATTATATCTAACTACCCATTTATTATATCTAATTACATTAATGGGCCTCATTTAATAATATAGTGGACCTAGTCCACCTTACATTGAATGGCCTCCACTATTATCACTATGGCCCCTCTGGGCCCCCCCACTACCTCTCTAGATACCTTACATTACATCCCCCTTATGAAATTGATTTCCTCAATGCTTGATGTGAAACCATATACCAGGGTCCCATGGATAAGTGTGGACCATAGTGTTGAAGTAGACTAGAGAACCAAGGTCACATGGATAAGTGTGAACCATAGTTGTTGCACCTTTTTTGTCACCTAAATGAGCAAAACAGAGGTGCTTACAAGCTTAGTTGGGTTATCTAAGCAAGACAACAATGAAGGAAAGGGTTAGAAAAATAAACATAAAAGACTAAGCTAAGAATTAAACTAGAAAAGGAAAGAACAACTAAACTATAGAGCATAAGGACATAAGAACAAGAAACAAACAAGACTCATGCAACCAATGGAAAGGATTGTATTAGTGAAAAAGAAAACACTGAGAAGAAAGGGGACTTTGGGTCCCTTCTTCCTTCAAGGGAGGGCTCTTGGACCCCCACAATTTGAGCTCTTCTTACAATTTTGAAACTTGAAAGAAATGGTGAAATAATCTGAAGCTAATCCACTCAAAAGGTGAGATGGATTGCCCAAATGGAATTATGCTAGTATGCTCATGATGAGAAAAGAGAATTCCCCAAGAGAATAGCAGCAGCATAACCTTGCAAATGAATTCCTTGAAGATGTAGTGCACCCATGGCCTTGTTTTATAGCACCACTTTGAGGTATTGTGCAACTAGATTTTAGTGTGAAAAGGGGTTGTTTAGGGAACCTTTAGGTCTTTGACCAGCCACCCAGCCAGATCCAGCTGAGATTTGGGTGTCAAATCAACTTGGAAGATGAACCAGAAGTGGGTGGGAGGTCGACCAACATCATAAATGCGTCGTTCTCAGGTGTGCATGGCTTTTAGCATCCACATTTGTGCATCATGCGCATGTGCACTTTTCTTGTGTTTCTGGATGGCGCATGTGCGCGCGCGCCCTGTGTAGTCATAGCACACCTTAATTTTATAACTAGTTGTATAGTTTTGGACCTTTTGGAAAAAACAATTTGGTAATTCTGGTCCATGGGTGGACTCATAACTGTTTGAAGATGTTGGATTCCTGTAACCATTTGTGGACGAAATTTCAGTGATAATAAATGCCCCCTGATGGATGAGGTTAGGAGCATGCGTATAGTCGAAATTCATCAATGTTTATTCTACTGAGAGTACCATTGTAAGAAAGAGTGATAGTGAGAGTATCAAGAGTGACCCATTGGAGGGAGAAGGGAACCTGTAGGACCCAACTTTTCACAAGGTGTGTAAAATAAATTGTGTACAAATGAGGTGGGCATGCCCCATGCTCATGTCATGTAACTCAAGAAAGGGTGTTGTACAGTAACTGAAACTATGTGTTGATGTAGACCACTGCAGCACCCTCGGGGATGGTTTTGATAAAGGCAGAGGACAAGTCTGATGAGGAACATACTCTGAACAGTAGGAAAGGACACCTATAAGAAGTATCATGGATGTTGTGGCCATTGATAGCCCAGCCAAGTTCAAAGGTCTTCGGTGAATATAAGAAACAACTGCAATAGTCGCAAAGTAAGACCCACCGTAACATGAGAAAGTGTTGAAGTCAAATGTTATGGGGGTCAACAACAGTAGGGAGCAATTATGGTTCTCCATGTGCCATCTGATACCTCTCATTGGAAAGGTAATGAGAGTCAAGATATTATCGCCCTTCTAGAAACTGTGTTGATGTCGACAAAAAAGGGAGACATGACTCCAAGAAGTAAAGGTCTTTGTGAAATCTACTAGGTGAGGTTAGGAACTGAGGAGGCACATGGATGAAGTCAAGATGTGTGGAGACTCAAGACTGCCATTGGTTGGGGATATATGCGAAGTATAAGTGGTCTCAACAGTTCAACTAGGTCGAGTGTCAAGGGGACAACAAGACATGGGATAAGTTGTGCCAGAGGAGGGACAAAGTGAACAAACTCAGAGAGCAAAGGTATGTGGCCTATGGGATACTCAGATTTTATGGACGATGTTAAAAAGAGTAGATGATAAGGAGTGCCCCAACCAAGGGCGACATGGGTTGCATTTTCCAAAAAAGGAATAAGGTCACCACAGGTGACGACAAAAAGATATGTAAATGCTAGAAAACAAAGGATTTTTACAACTATCAAATGAATAAAGAATAATTTGGGATGAGTGTAAAAATACAGAAATGGGTGCCCCGATGCAAGATGGTTGTGTCGGTTAGGGCGCAATTTTCCTGGAGAACTGGTGGAGGTTGGGAGCCCCATGGGTGGGTTTCTGTATGAGATAAATGGAATGGAGGGAAATTTGTGGATGGGAAAATTGATGGTGGATGAAATGGATGGTTAATGATACTACGAAGGCGCAATCAAAATAGAACCTTGAAGAGATAACCTGGGAGTCCATTGGGAAAGCTAACAAAAATGAGGAGAATGAGTATGTGGTTGATTCTTGGAAATGCATAAGACTATCGAGACTCCCATACCTAGGGGGTGAAAGAAGCATGATTTTTAAAGTGCCAAGGGGGACTATGAATGGGACAACTCATGTAGGGGACAATGCTACCAGGTGACAGTACCAAAATGCAGTGGAGGTGACAGTATTGCAGAGCCGGATATAGAGACCCTAAAGGCAAATTTTGGGGGGTGTGAATGGAGATGCAACTGAGATTCAGAGGGAATGATTACATGCTAGTGTTGATTATATACCTGAAGGGGTTTTGCTGGTGGATGATGACCAAGTACCTACACACATGAAAACCAAATACCCGATGTGAACAATATCTGAAGAGAATCGAACATACAATCATTTATTTGATAATTTTGAACATGAGCATGCGTACCTGGATGGGGAATGGAAAAATGGCACCCTGGGGGCTAAGGAAAAAAATGGCCTAGGGACTGTCTTGATGTAGAGGACAGGATGTTGATCCCGTGGCTAAAGATGGATTGAAAAAAGGGCACCCGGAGCTCCTGGAATGGGGTCTGGAAGTTTGGAAAAAAGGACTATATATAGTTGTAGGGCCCACATTGCCACCTCATTTGTACCTATTGCCAGAGTGATTGGAATAGATATGTGGCAGAACGTGGTTCAGCATCCCAGAGCAGTGTGTGGGAGTTTCGCTGATGTGGCGAATCGTGGTTCAGCGAGTAGCAGTAGCAGGTGTTGCGATGACTGGGTGGTTACCTCTAGGTCTGGAGAGACCGATAGTGGGTGGGACACCACCGCCTGAGGGAGGGCCAGGAGGTGGTGCTCTAGAGGCACCATGAGTGTCTCTCTGTGTATTTTTTGTATATTATACAGGTTGGTGAGCCCGTTTGGTGTGGTGACACCAGTTTTGTACCAAGGTGGTTCTCTGGCCTACGGATTTTGTATAAGATGTACTCTATTTATATGTAAACATTTTGATGGCACTGTTGATTGATTTATATATATATATGGACATACATTTTGGGGTCGCTTTGATGTTCACATGTGTGTGAGAATTTTTGTTTTTTAATGTTATTTATGATGTCTGATCTATATGTTGTGACAGGCTCTTGATGGTTTATGTGTGTGTAAAGGTATCTTGATGTGATATATGCCAATCGAGTACAATGTTAGCTAGGTTATATGTGATTTGCTTACATTGTCTTGGAATATGTGTAAATGTAATGAAATCAAAATGTCAAGATAAAAGTCTAACTTGCAGGTATTTGCGAAAGAGGCAAGGATCACAGACACAGTACACATTATTGAGCTGGAGGACGACCAGTTGGGAGTCAAGTAAGATGCTAAGGTGACGAATACGATGATGGTTGGCATCGACGAGGAGGCCAATGACGGCAATGTACTCAGCTTGGTTGTTGGTTTTTGAACCCAAACATATGCCGCTAGAGTGGAGTAGTTCATGTGAGGGGGAATAGAGGGCCCAAGCTGCCGAAGCAAGATTTTGTGTCCAACGGCTGGCACCATCGGCGTAACTGATGTGGTAGGCCGGTGGAGGCAACATCTTTCAATAACACAAATGATAGGTTAGACATGAGGTATGGAAAAAATATTAAAAACACTATAAAAGAAATAACCTAAGGTACAATGGCTATGCTTAGGCATAAAATTTCTTTAAGTATAACCTGTTGATGGGTTCTTTGAGAGAGAGGCCCTCGGGGGAAGCTAGGATGTATGTGCCTTTGGTGAGGCAATGTTGGATAATGTAGGGGCCATGCCACAGTGATTCGAATTTTCCATGATCGAGGGTATCGTGAGCGATATCATAAGCAAGGATGAGGTCACCTTCGTGAAATGAGCGAAGGTTTACATGGCGATCAAAGGTGGCCTTTGACCGTTTTTTGGTTGCCTCATTGTTCTGTAATGAAGATCGATGATCTTCATCCAGGGACTCTAAGTTCAGCAAATTCTTCTCCATTGGAGAAGTGTCGGGTAATATCTTAATTGTGGTGCGTAAGGTAGGAATTTCACACTCGATAGGAAGAGTGGCCTTGACCCCGTGGACTAGATGAAATGGTGTGAAACCAGTGGTCATTTTCATGACCGTATGGTAAGCCCATAGCGTGGAAAATAACATCTAATGCTAATTGGTCTTATATTTGTTAACCGTGCACTGTAACATGGTCTTGAGGACCTTGTTAACTACTTCAACCTGTCCGTTGGACTGAGGGTAATATGGTGAGGCAAACTCGTGGGATAATCCTAACTGGGATGAGAGTTTGACGAAAATATCATTCTTGAAATGTTTCCCATGACCAGAGACTAGTTGGAGTGGTACTCCAAAGTGGGATATGATGTGATTAAAGAAAAAATGTGTTGTGGTGTCAGAAGTGTTGTTGAAGGTGGGCATAGCTTCAGCCCATTTTGTGAAGTAATCGACTACGACAATGATGTATTTGTGTCCATTGTTGGATGGAGGGTTACAAGTCATGAAGTCGATGCCCCATTTACAAAAGGGGCCTGCAGTAATGACTTGGTGGAGAAGAGTAGGTGGTGCTCGTGCTTTGTTGGCGTAAAGATGACATTTATCGCATCGCTTCATGGCATGAATGCAATCGTGAAACAATGTAGGCCAAAAGTAACCTACTCAAATGATTTTCTGAGCAGTGGAAATCCCCGAGAGATGGCCCCCACATGCGTCGCTATGGCAGTCATTCAAGACTCTATCAGCCTTGTCGATAGTCAAGCATCGACGAAGTATGGTGTTGACCCCTTGCCGATATAAGATATCTCCAATGAGGAGATAGCGGGGGGGATGGTGGTAGATACGGTGATGATCATCTCATGAGAGGTGGGTACTGAACTTTTGGGTTCAGAGGTAAACAAGGAGGTCGTCGTACCAAGGGTTATCCGAAGTGATGTAAAAGAGATGTTCATTGGGGAAGTCGGTATTGACGGGGGAATTGGTAGTATCGGAGGGGAAGGTTGTGATGAGTTCGGCGAGGATGAGAGTTTTCTTTCTCTTGGGTGTTGAAAATTCGAGATCGTACTCCTGAAGGATAATGATCCATCGGGAAAATTTACCGTTAATTTGTCGACGACTGAGCAAGTATTGCATGGGGTTAGAATCTGCTATGACTTTGGTTGTGTGAAGTAGAATGTAATGGTGTAGTTTCTGGACTGTGAGGATGACTGCAAGGGCTAGTTTCTCTTTGTGATTATACTTCAAGGGTGGCCCTGAGAGGTTTTTACTAATGTAGTAAATGACATGGTCACGGTCATCATCATTGATTTGAACAAGAAATCATGCTACTTAGACGGTTGAGACTAATATGTAAAGGATATAGTCACGATTATAGTCAGATGAACTAATTAAAGGGGTGTTGGAGAGTTCCATTTTAAGATCATCGAAATATTTTTGGGCATGTTCATCCCAGTGGAATGGGATGTCATGGCATAGTAAGCGAAGGAAATTGTGTGCTCAAGTGGCATAGTTTGGGACAAATCACCGTAAAAAGTTAGCTTTTCCTTGTAGGCTCTGGAGTTGGCGTAAATTTCGGGGGGGTGGAATTTCTGTGATGGCCTAGACTTTGAGGGGATCCATGGTAATACTTCTTTGGGAAACGATGAATCTGAGGAGGCACCTAGCAGTGACACAGAACACACACTAGAGATGGTTCAAGCGGATGTTGTACTAACGGCACCATTGGAATATGATCCGTAAATCATCAAGATGTTGGGTGTGTTTTTTGGATCGAGCTATGAGCTCATCCAAGTATGTGAGGATAATATGAGCCAGATCATGGAAAATGTATGTCATAGCCCATTGGAAAGTTGCACCAGCATTTTTTAGGCCAATGGCATGACTCGATATGCAAAAGTACCCCAAGGGGTGGTGAAGGCAGTTTTGTATTGATCGACTGGATGAATTTGGATTTGGTTATAGCCAGAGAAACCATCCATGAAGGATAAAGCCTCGTGGCCTGCACAGTCATCGATAATTTGATCGATGAAAGGTGTTGGAAATTTGTCTTTGGGATAGGCGTGATTGAGATCGCGAAAGTCTGTGCATACATGGATAGTGCCCTATTTTTTGTTAACGGGTATAGGGTTGGAAACCCATGAAGTATAGGTGATGGGGTAGATGAACCCCGTAGTGTGTAATTTGTCAATCTTAGCTTTAATGGCTGCTGCTTTGGATGAGTGTAGCGGTCGTTGTTTTTGGCGAACCGGTGTGATATCAGGCCAGGTGTCTATGTGATGTTCGACAATAGAGGGATCAAGGCTAGGCATCTTTGTGTATGACCAGGAAAAAATATCCCAGTATTCTTGGAAGAGGTATTTGTAGGCGGTGATTTCTTCAAGAGTGCATGCAGTGCTAATGGTAATTTCCTCGACGACTCCATTTCTGATGGAAATATCGATTTTGATGGTAGGGGAAATGTTGGCCATATTTCCTTCTTCAAAAGTGTCAGGAGTAGGGATGGGGTTGTTAAACTAGTTGATATGCCCTTATGGGATAAAATCCTTTGTTTCAACTACATATATGGGGTGTTGGTTAGGAGGCTTGAAGGCTTCCTGTGAAAAGAAGAGAGCTTTCTGGTGTAGCACATCCCATGGGTAGTCAGGGGTGGTTAATTCCTTGAGTATGTCCTTGTCACAGTGGAATTGGCAGGAATACAAGGGATCTAAAAGAGTGATATCAGTGACTGTCACCGTGTGGTTGTCCTTTGGTGATGAAGAAGCAGGAGGAACGATGCAATGAGATTGCAATGGTTCACTCAACATAAACCAAATATCGAGATACTAAGGATCATAAGTGGTAGTTGGGCGTAAAATTTCTGTGAGGAAATGAATGGGAGAATTGGGGGGATTTGGGGGTAAATCCTCATATAAGTCATCCAAGAACCATGGAGGAATAGGGAGTGCTTCTAGTTCAGGAGAAATAATATGAAGAACCTCTAGTGATGGGGTAAGGTTAATCATCGATTCTGTAGGGGGTGCAGGAGTTTGAATTAGGGTCACGTGGCGTTTCCTATATTCAATGATCATATGACATTGATATGTGAAATGATCTAAGGATTCACATAGAGAGAAATGGAATCTCATACGTTCGTTCACTGAATTCATGACATAATGGATGTCAGTGATGTTTGGTAGGGATAGTTGGATTGGGTTCATGATGGAAGCTTTGGCGTACTGCTACTAATGTCTGTTGGAAGTGAGGTAGCGTTGGGAAATGGTGTGTATAATGGCCATATTCTGAACATATGGTGCAAGCAAATTTGGTTCGTAGTCCTTTGCTACTTATGTTAGGGGAGGTAGCGGAAGCACTTGATAAAGTGACGAACGGTGATGGCGTTTGATTGAGTTGAATTAGGTTACATAACTCGGGTAGACATGGGAATTTGTTGGTTGGGTGTCCATATTTCTCACATAGCGCACAAGGAGGTTGGACGTGTGGGGGAAGTGGAGTTGTGGACTCCTTATTCTTTCGTATGACCCCAGCTGTGGCAAGGAGGTTAGTGAGTGGGGGTGTAGGGGAAATGGTAAGAGTGAGTATGGGAATTTGCATTGGGATTTGTTATGTTTGGGGGAGAAGGGATGGTTGAGGAACCATCTCTGGTGGATGTAAATACCACACTTGGATTTCCAGCACCATATTAGGGAGGGTAAGTGTTGTGGATACTTGGAAAGATTGTACGCCTAGTGGAGGGTAAAAGAAGGGGATTTGAGTAATGGCTTGGGGAACTGTCTCCCAAACTGGGATATGGCCTTGGGGTGTGGTGAAATCGTGAACTAGTGGAGTCGACGAGTTCACAGGAGGTTCATGAGGGAGGGGCTCTACGACTAGTGGGACGTCAGATATAAGAGAAGCCTCACTAGGAGGAAGGGTATCCTCAATGTCAGTTCCTTTGGACGAGACGACACATACCTGATTGGAAGGATGAAGGAGCAGTGGTGCACCATGGTAAGTTCTTAACAAGGATGGGTCTTTGAAAATTTTGGGCCCCATTTCGATGAGTGGGTACGTCTCATGATTAGTATGGATGAAAGGGAGAATGTTATCGATGTTGGCGGAAGGGTTAGGCTCATAATGTGAAACTTGATCAATGGTAATGATCTTCCCGTTATGAGGGAACATCATGGTTCAAAAGACAGAAGAGGCAATTGCCTTCATAGCATACATGTAGCTATGACCGAACAAGATATTGTAATCGAGTGGGGCATCGATAACTTCAATGTCAATGAGAATGGTCTTGCCCCCGAGTTCTACAGGGACATTTTGGAAGAGCCCTTCGGGAGAAGATGGTCATCTATCATAAGATCTTAAAGTAATGGAATATGGTATGAGTTCGAGGGAACCAAGTTTCTACCATACTGACTTGGACATGATGCATGTGGACACACATTCATCAATGATGCACCGATGAACTGTAATGTTTCGAATTTTTACTGGGATTTGAAAAGCGATAAGAGCAGGGAGGCGAGGTTCTCCGCTCTCGAGATCAAATGTGATGAGTTGGGTATCCGCGGGGTCGACTGCCCCCAAGGAAAAAAGTAATGACTTTCGCTGAGTGGGACAAGTTTGAAGTACTTCTAAGACTGACATGGAAGCCAGGGATTGTGTTAAGTCATCGACCAAACTGTAATTATGAGCTGCCCTAGCCTGTGGGTTGTGGACATTCCTACGTAATGGGATGCGAGGGATGCGAATAGGTGTTTCCGTGTTAGGGCGAGGGATCATCAAAGAGGGTCTTGTTGGTGGTGAGATTGTTTTTGGGGGAATGGGAGGAGACTTAGTGGGTGCATGGTATTGACAACTACGTGTTTGTTGAAGGATTTATTCCTCACTAGTGAGGAGGATAGTACGATCTGCGGAGTTGTTTGGATTGAGATATTATCCCAAATATGGTGGGGTAGGCTGCATGTCATGTTGGGTGTTCATCACTCCTTGGTGTGGAATGGGGTTTTGCAACACAGCTAGTGGTGGTTGTTTCATGTATTGTTGTGGGGCATGCTGAGGGGCAGGCGGTGCTGGAGTATGTGGTCCATTCACTAAGTCTTTCATTTGTTTAAAATCAACGATTTGGGGGCAATGATGAGTATAATGACCGAACTCACCGCAAAGGGCACAAGGGAAGTTGGTTCGAAGATTATTGTTATTTTTCCCTTGACGTTTGTTGTTATTGCCCCCCTGGGGGTTCTGATTCCATTAATTCTGGTTGCCCCCAGTAGGTTGGTTTTGTTGGGGGTGATTTCCACCTTGACCTGGGTTGTTATTGTTCTGATTTTTTCCTTTCTTTTTGGCATTATTTGACTGATGGGTCAGATTTTTCGTTTTCAACTGTTTGAAATTTTGATATTGCTGAATGGGAGAGGGTTGAACAAAATTAAGCCCATCATTAGGGTGTCCTTGTGGTGGAGCCATGGGCTGGGGAGGGCTAGGAAATGGAAAGTATGGATTATTTTGTGGTAATGATTCGTAAGGTACATAGGAAGGCGTGGTGCTTTCACTAGTATTTAGAGTATAAGCTGAGGTAGAGGGAGTACCAGAACTTGTTTGGATAGGTGGGTGTATTTTGGGTGCCGGTAGTGGCCCACTGATGGGTGGAGGAAGGGAAACAGGGTATGGTTGTTGATAAGGGGGTGGAGGATAATAAGAGGTTCCTCCATATGACGACAGATATTGAGGTGTGCCATACATTGGTGGTTTTTTGGGTTGTGGATTGTGGTGTGTGGTGTTACCAATCAATCTGTCTGTTGAGTGAGACATCCCGGGTTTATCTTGGCCAAATGGCATGGGTTTTGGGAGATCAGAAAGTACTATGTACAAGTACCCTGATTGTGAATAGATGAGATCTTATTGTTGAGACTTACTGATGGCTTATTCTTCTGATTGAGGGAAGGTGGAAGCCACATCTTTACCGAGGAGTGAGACAAGTGATCTAAGAAACCAATCAAGACATTGTTGTTTGGTGGTTTTTCCTTGTACAAACTACATCGTCGATGCCACTCATGAATGTGATCAGCGATGTGTGTGGTTGAGGTTTGTTTAAAATTAGAGAGTAGTTCAAGACCGTTGTCATGGCGGATTGGTAATTGGAAGAAGGTCAAAAATGCTTTGGCCAAGGACTTGAAAGTCGCATGGGACCCTGATTTTTTGTCTACACCATTTGGTTGATGGGCCAGTGAGTGTGCATTGAAATAATCGTAGTCAGATGGAATCATCCATAATTTTGTTGGAAGAGCACCATAAGTGGAAAGTCATGACATGGTTGGCAGGATCATCTCCTGCCTTTCCTTCAAACTTGGGGATATATGAAGGTAGTTTGGTAGGCATTGAAGGCCATGTGGGGTCATGCAATATAGGGTCATTTGTGAGTTTTCTTAGGTCTGGTATGTTGAGAGAGGCCAAGTATGGCATCTGGAGTGGTGGCAGAGGATTAGTTCCAGCCATGGTGTGAGTGTGTTCTGAACCTGGCCCTTAGGGGGGACTAGGTGGGTTTGTACTTCCCCCTTAAGAGGAAGTTGACCCCCTTCTTTCGATTAAAGGAGAGAGAGTGGACAGTGAACCTTGGGAATTGGACCCAAGTAAAGTGGAACCAAGCAAAGTTGATCCTAAGATAGTGGCACTCACAGGAGTGTGAGAAGGTGGAGCCGATGAGTTGGCAAGACTAGTAAATCCCCCTAGAATAGTAGGGAGGTTTAGCAAGCATCTAGAATGATGGGGGTTATGTGGGTCCCCTATGATGTCCAACTAGCTGAGTGGATGTGTGTGAGTGATGGTGAGAGTACTAAATAAACAAGAGCCTTTGTTGCAATTTTTGAACTTTACACGATATATATCTAAATCAAATGTAATCAGAAGTGCATCATACATAAAGTGTTTTGATAAAGAATCATATATGTGGATAGATGGTTTTTTCCACATGGGGATCAAAGAAAAAAAATGCTTGTTCCCTAAAAGACGTAACGTCCTTCCTCTCAAATAGCACTGGACCTTCCAATAATACTCAACAGTGGGGTCTGAAGCCACCGGAAGAGAAACTAGTGAAGGATGAAGTAATCAGTTATAATGAGGGGTAGATGGGGCATATCCTAAAAGAGCTGGTGATATTTCCCAATAGCCACACAAAATCCGATCAAGGTGCAATTGCAGCCCATATTTGCCACCTAGGTAGATGTCCTAAAATTTGGTCACTAGGTACCTCGGCCAAAGTGCGGCATTTAGATTTTCGACCTAAGAAATGGGTCACGGGTTGGATCCCATCCAAGAGGTGGGTGCCTCAAGGGGGGATGCACAGAACAACCGGACCTTGGCCTTCAACCCTTCACGGGTATCTCCCTGCCTTATGGTGTTAGGAACACTTGACTTGGAGGATTTAAAGTTCTCTATTTGACAACTTTTATTGTTTTGAAAATGTGAGAACCAGATAATGGGGACTTATTTGGATGCCTATCCCTGAAATCCTACCTAGGCTAAAAGATTTATTTTGGCACCTCCTTGGAAGAAAACTTAGTGAGTTTTTAGAACAAAATTAGATGTGTTTGTTTGAGAGATTGGGGGTGTGAGACAATCTCGTTGAAATTAAATGGGAGTGGATAGTTTCATCAAGAAAAGGGTGGGGTGTTTCGGAATCCCTTTGGAGGAAACATAATTTAACCTCCACGTTTCGAGATGAAAACTATGTGAGTGAGGGGTGACTTTTGTGTGTGAATGAGTGAAAGTGTGCCAATTTTTTAATAAATTAGGTGTCACCTTGCTACATGTGGACTTCGCTTGGTCCTTACAAGTGTTGATTACCTAATTAACTAAATGCCTTTGGTACAACCTTGGGTAATTCAAAAGTCCCTAGGAAACTAGCATGTGGACATGTGGGTCCTTTACTATTCCTTTAACTCCCTATTGTGATCTAATCTAAGAAAGCTTTGAAACTATCCTAGATTGTGATCATGTGGGCATGTATGGGCCCATTACAAAACCTTTAAACTTCCCTAGTGATTTAATATAAGAAAGTAAATTTCAACACTATCCTATCTTTGTAGCATGTGGGCATGTATGGGCCCGTTACAATCTTGAGATGTGTTTGAAAAATAAACTAAGATGAGTCCCGAGGGGGCTGTTGTCCTCTCCTAAAGGTTTAGTCTTTTTAAGGGAGATGAAATTGTCCTACAATCTTTTTCTGATTCTCAAGGTTGCTTTGAAGCACGAGAGAAGAGCATACTAAACTATTGTTATCCAATTTCTAGTCCCAATGCAAGTTTTATGTGATTACAAATGATTCCAACTTATACTTTTAGTCAAAGCAAGCCATCCATGTGGAAAAATGAAAACAAAAGAGGAAATAATGATTTTAAACCCCCTAAGTGCCTATGTGTTTTTGACTAATCCCTTTATATGGAGAGGGAACTAAGTGTGGTGCAAATTACAATATGCATGGAATCATTTTTAAGAGGGCTTGGGACCTTCCACAAATCACAAAAAGGCTTACAATGTGTATTTTTCTACACAAGGGCGTGGGTCTTAGAGTAGACAGAGGCGCACTGAGCGCCAATGCGCAAACTGAAAAAGACTTTTCTGCGCAGGTGCATGGAAGGAGCTGAGTAACACAACTATCTTGGCACACGTGCTCATGATGCACGACTGTGGGCCAATAAACCCGCACACAACTGTCATACGGTCGTGAAGAAAATTCAGAATGGAATTCTCTCACCTCATCTTTGAATTGGATGTTTTGTAGGTCGTCTTGGGCCGGTTAAGGTACCTTCAGGTTAAATAAATTGAAAGAAGAGCTAGAAAAACCCAAATGGGGTGGGAAATTGATACCTTTCCCCAGTGGAGTTGTCAATCCATTGTGCCTCTTTTGTCACCTAAATGAGAAAAACAGAGGTGCTTACAAGCTTAGTTGGGTTAGCTAAGCAAGACAGCAGTGAAGGAAAGGGTTAGAAAAAGAAACATAAAAGACTAAGCTAAGAATTAAACTAGAAAAGGAAAGAAAAACTAAACTATAGAGCATAAGGACATAAGAACAAGAAACAAACAAGACTCATGTCACCAATGGAAAGGATTGTATTAGTGAAAAAGAAAACACTGAGAAGAAAGGCGACTTTGGGTCCCTTCTTCCTCCAAGGGAGGGCTCTTGGACCCCCACAATTTGAGATCTTCTTACAACTTTGAAACTTGAAAGAAATGGTGAAAGAATCCCAAGCTAATCCACTCAAAAGGTGAGATGGATTGTTGATGCAGGAGCATCACTCCATGTCATCAAGCGCCAGCCAACCATCACATGTTCAATGGAGAGGAGAGGTGCAGCCCCCTCACTTTCAAATTTCAAATTTTGAAATTGTATTAAATGTTGTAAGGCCGAAGAGCCAAAAGCCATGCATGTGCACAAGATTTAGATAAAGGTTTCCTTAAATGGTTGTAAGGCTGAGATATAGATCTGATTCAGACTAGACAACCATTCAATGTAATCGAATGTAAATTAATGAGAGTTGGTGAGGATGGAGGGAAGCACTCGAGGAGCCCCATTTTGTAAAAACATCTTCTTTTGTTTTCAGTAGGGTAGAAGGCAGAAAAGAATAGAGAGAATAGGTTGGATAGGATAGGAGAGCCGAGACTTTGTTGCAGTCTGAGCTCGAACACATTGTAATCAGGCATTCTTGATTAATACAAACAGAGTAGTTTTTCCTGCATGTTGTTCATGTGTTTGTGAGTTCATGAATGAATGTCTTTATGTGTTGGTGATATGTTGTAGATGTATGTTAGATGTGCATTTGTAGGGATAGATAGATTTACCTATCTGAGGGTTCTTTTATTTCAAGTTTGGATTCTTTGTGGTTTCATGCAAGAGTGCATGACAGAGTACTGTTGTCTCTGAAAACCAGTGCAAGAGTGCACTTTTGAATTATGTGGAATTTTAGAAAAATAAATGCCAGGAGGGCGCACCAGCTGATGTCATTGACTCAAGGAGGAAGCCTCAAGGTTGTTGAACACATTGAAGGAGAAATTGTGCATAGGAGAGCACAGAGAGGAGAAGCAGAATTGTTGTGAATTTTGTAGAGGCTCTGCCAGGAGGGCATTGAGAAAATGCACAGGATGCATTGAGGAGAACTCTATTTCGAATTCGGTGAGAAGATAGAGTCATTGAGGATTCTGGAGAACTATGCCAGGTGGGAATCAAGTTGGTGCAAGTGTGCATAGGAGGAACTCTGTTTCAAGTTCAGGTATGACAGAACGTCTGAAGTTCTATGAATCTCTGCCAGGAGGGCATTGAGCAGTTGCATAGAGTTCAAAGAAGGACTCTTTTTGAGTTATGTTGGAAAGAGAAGTGTCAAAGAGAAGACACTCTCAGGGTTGTTGAATACTCTGTAGGCTCTACAAGGTGTGCATCGAGCAGGAGAACGCCAGGTGGGCATAAAGAGTTTTCTTTTCAAGAAAACTTCTCGAATTTGAGTTATTCGAGATCCTCAAACGCAAGGTGTGCACAGGAGTAAATATCTGGGAGGACAGAGCTCGGAAGGGACAGAGTTTCTATAACACAGATGAGACCCAAAGGAACTAGGCTCACAAGAGGAAGAGTCGAAGATTGATACCTTTGAGACATAGAAAATCGTTTAAGTCAAAAAGCCAAAAAAAACTCAGGAGGAGAGCACACAAGGAAGACAGATCCGAACCATCAAATCTAGCACCAATACCTGACAATCATTGGATTAGGAAAAGGTGCACAGAGTTTAACCTATGGGAGGTCATGTAGGAGAGAAACTGAAATGGACAGTGGAGATGCTTCGTGGAGAAGTGTCGGAATCCCGAGAGCCCTAGAATCGAACCAAGTTGCAAGGGATTCAAGCGCTTAGAGGAACCTCGAGGGAGGAATCGTATGGACAGTGGAGACACTTTGTGGAAGAAGTGTCAAATTTGTGAGAATCGTTGGATCTTGTAGAGCAGTGAGGATATTAAGGCCGAGTGTCTTCCAACACTCTAAGGTGTTGAATTTCACTATTTCGAAGTTCAGGGTTTGGAGCAGCAGGGGATTTTGGCGTCGTTGCATCGTGAACTCTCGGTTCAAAAAATCATGCCAGCCGTTGGATTTGGAGCACAGTGACCTGAGAGACACTGGATCAAGGATACATGCACAGAGATGAGTCCCTCTGAGGTGCACAGGAAAAAGGATCTAAGTCGTTAGATCTAGCACCAAGGATTGATAGTCGTTGGATATGGAGGGAGGTGCGAGGGGTTTAATCCTCGTAACAACAGAGGGAAGAGGACTCATCAAGTCCTGAAAGTATCGGGGGCGTTCATCAAGAAGACACGTGGTGAGTGGTCAAGGTTTGGGGAAAACACCAAAAGGTTCTCTCAAGGAGTAGTGTTTCGGCATTTCGGGACCCAGGAGGTTGAAGGACCAAGAACCGTCTACAGCCAGAATCGTGAAATCGAGGATTCTGAAATCCCAAAAAGTGGACCATGGTCATGGGTAGATTTCGGCATTCTGGGGTCCGAGAGTTCGAAGGACCTAGAATTGTTGCAGCCGAAATCGCGAAACATGAAAACCCGAAAGCATTCGAAGGCTAAGGGAGGACCCAAAGGTGTAAGCCATTTCCGTCTTTTCAGCGATCGGGAGTTGGAGGGAAAATGAGCCTGGGAGAGCTCGCATGCAGGAGTCCTGAAACCCCGAAACGCGAAAGGTGTGTTGGTTCATAATAGAGAAGAGCGCCAAAAGATGAGTGCATGCATAGGTTTTCTCAAAGCCTGTGCCAGAGGACAAAAGGACCTGTGGATTTGTTCAAAGGGTTCCAATAGGAGCCCGAAGAGCTATTTCGACTCAGAAGAAGAATGATCCAGAGACCAGGAGGTCACAGAACCCTGCTAAGGTAGGGGTTTTGCATCAGTTGCCCAAATGGAATGATGCTAGTATGATCTTGATGAGAAAAGAGGATTCCCCAAGAGAATAACAACAGCATAACCTTGCAAATGAATTCTCTCAAGGAGTAGTATTTCGGTATTTTGAGACCTGGGAGGTTGAAGGAACAAGAACCGTTTACAGCCGGAATCGCGAAATCGTGGATTCCGAAATCCCGAAAAGTGGACCATGGTCACGAGTAGATTTCGGCATTCTAGAGTCCGGGAGTTCGAAGGACCTAGAATTGTTGCAGCCAAAATCTCGAAATCGCGAAACGCGAAAACCCAAAATCATTTGGAGGATAAGGCAGGACCTAGAGTCGTTAATCCCTTTCTGGCATTTTGGCGACCGGGAGTTGAAGGGACAAGGATCCTGGGAGAGCTCACATGTAGGAGTCCCAAAACCCTAAAACGTGAAAGGTGTGTTGGTTCAGAACAGAGAAGATCACCGAAAGCTGAGCGCGTGCATAGGTTTTCTCAAGGCCTCTGCCAGAGGACAAAGCGACCTGCGGATTTGTTCAAAGGGTTCCAACAGGAGCCTGCAGAGCTATTTTAGCTCAGAATAAGAATGATCCATAGACCGGGAGGTCACAGAACCCTGCTGAGGTACGAGGTCTACATGAAGTGGTATCAGAGCCTGATTTTGTCTGTATATTTCAGGCAAAGGGAGCTAGAGAAAAAGGAGTAGTCTGATACGCACCACAAGTGGTATCAGAGCTTGATTTTTTCTATATATTACAGGCAGAGGAAGCCAGAGGAAAAGGAAGATAGAGTGTTGAAGCTCTGTGATGATTGTTGCAAGGTGCACAACAGTCAATAGACAGTCAGGAGGACTGTAGGAAAGGCTGGAAGCACTCATGGTTACAGAGTGACAGCAACAAGTTTGTCAGGAGGGAAAACAAGAACAGGGAGATGGCTACTGAAGGCCATGGACGCGATGGAAAGAAGAACCATCAGCAGCAGAGAAAAGATGAGATGAATGAAGAGATCGCTGAGATAAGGGTGAGAATGGAAGAGCTTGAACTGTGGATGCAGTAGAATGCAAAGACACATTGGGTATATAAATGGCCCATGAAGAGAAAGGTGAAGTGGCCAGTAAAGAAATTGTTGGCCAGGAAACAACAACAAGAGTTGAAGAAGTGGCTGAGGTATGTTGAAAACCTCAGTGATGAGGAAGAGGGATCAGTTTCAGATCTCATAAACTACCAAGAGGGAAGATATGAATTTTCGAATTGCCAAGTGGGCAATGGAATGAGATCATTGGAGGATGTCATGGACTATCAAGAGGACAACAACAAAAATTCATATTACCAGGTGGGCAATGATATGAGATTTGCAGAGGATCTCATAAACTGCCAGGTGGGAAGAAGTGAACTTTTGAGTTGCCAGGTGGGCAATGGGAAGAAATCTATAGGAGGTCTCGCATACTACCAGGGGAGCAGTGCTGAAAGTTCAAATTTATAAGTGGGCAATGATATGGGATCACTGGATCTCATAGACTACCAAGTGGGCAGCAGAAAATTCCCAAATTGCCAAGTGGGCAGGGGAAAGGAGATCAGACTATCTGAGAGTCTCACAGACTCTGTTGAGAGTTCATGTCAGCAAGGAGTGTTGATAAGTGAAGAATCGTGTGGTTTTGCAGACCATGTGAATGAATATGATGACAAGTTAAAAACTTGGACCATTCAGAAGGAGGATCAGAAGATAATTCTGATCATTGGAGGAATAGAAGTGTTCCTACCAAGCAACGTAGTTGAGGCCATAGCATGTGTTGCAGATGAAGAAATAGCAGGGGGACAGCCAGCAGAAACTGTCATGGACAAAGAAATGGAGCAGACACTGTCATTTTCCAAAGAAGCAGAAGATGAGAATTCAATAGAATGGCTCAAAAGTTTTAGCCAGGAAGCTGAAAAGGAGATCATTGCAGTACTGGAAGCTATAGAAGAAGAAGAAGAAGAAGAAGAAGAGGAAGCAGACAGCATGGATTTTTTTGTTCTATGTGAAGAGATTGAAGCCTTGGAGAGAAGGGTGAAGGTGCAGGGCATGCACATCCAACAGATCAGGTTGGAGATAGAGGGAGAATACCAGCCCAAGGAATGACTAGAGGAAGCTGGAAATACACCAGCAGGAGAAATGGCAAAAGCAAAGTTGTCAAAGGGAGAAGTTGAGCAACAGCTCGGTGAGGAGGCTGGAAAATTGGAATTTGCAGCAGAGTGGCAAGATAAAGCCATCGGAGATGGAGAATATTACAAGGGGGATCGATTCGATCTACCCATTTTCAAGGAGGAAGTGCAACAGAAGAGATTGCATAAAGAAATCCAGCCACTGGAGCAGTTGGACGAGATAACTAAGGAAATCATAAGGCTTATGATTAGATCAGAAAAAGAGATCAGAAAGAGGAAGCTAAGCAGAGAAGAACCTGCCATAGCAGTAGGGATGTAGCAGCAACAACAACAGCAAGGCGATGGAGCAGATGGACAGCTCCAGAGAACTATTTGGGATCCAGGTGGATTTCAACAATGGCGTTGGGAGGCTCATGAGAAGGAGCTCATGATTTTTTGCAGCTGAGGAGTATGATGTAGGAGCATCACTCCATGTCATCAAGCACTAGCCAGTCAACACACATTCAATGGAGAGGAGAGACACAACCCTCTCACTTTCAAATTTCAAATTTTGAAATTGTATTAAATGTTGTAAGGTCGAAGAGCCAAAAGCCATGCATGTGCGTAGGCTTTAGATAAAGGTTTCCTTAAATGGTTGTGAGGATGAGATCTATATCTGATTCAGACTAAAAATCCATTCAATGTAATTGAATATAAATTAATGAGTTGGTGAGGATGGAGGGAAGCGCTCGAGGAGCCCCCTTTTGTAAAATCATCTTCTTTTGTTTTCAGTAGGGTAGAAGGCAGGAAAGAATAGAGAGAATAGGTTGGGTAGGAGAGGAGAGCCAAGACTCTGTTGCAGTCCGATCTTGAACACATTGTAATCGGGCATTCTTGATTAATACAAACAGAGTTTTTTTTCCTGCATGACGTTTTTCATGTGTTTGTGAGTTCATGAATGAATGTCTTTATGTGTTGGTGATATGTTATAGATGTATGTTATATGTCCATTTGCAGGGATAGATAGATTTACCTATCTGAGGGTTATTTGATTTCAAGTTTGGATTATTTGTGGTTTCATGCAAGAGTGCATGACAGAGTATTGCGGTCTTTGAAAACCAGTGCAAGAGTGCACTTTTGAATTCTGTGGAATTTCAGACAAAGACATGTCAGGAGGGTGCACCAGCTGAAGTCATTGACTTAAGGATGAAGCCTCAAGGTTGTTGAACACATTGAAGGGGAAACTGTGTAGAGGAGAGCACAGAGAGGAGAAGCAGAATTGTTGTGAATTCTGTAGAGGCTTTGCCAGGAGGTCATTGAGAAAATGCACAGGATGCATTGAGGAGAACTCTATTTTGAATTCGGTGAGAAGACAGAATCATTGAGGATTCTGAAGAACTTTGCTAGGTGGGCATCGAGTTGGTGCAAGTGTGCATAGGAGGAACTCTATTTCAATTTTAGGGAAGATAGAACGTTTGAAGTTCTGTGAATCTCTTCCAGGAGGGCATTGAGCAGTCGCATAGAGTGCACAGAAGGACTCTTTTTTAGTTATGTTTGAAAGAGAAGTGTTGAAGAGAAGACACTATCAGGGTTATTGAATACTATGTAGGCTCTACAAGGTGTGCATCGAGCAGGAGAACGCCAGGTGGGCGTAAGGAGTTTTCTTTTCAAGAAAACTTCTCGAATCTGATTTATTCGAGATCCTCAAACGCATGGTGTGCACAGGATTAAATATATGGGAGGACTGTCCTCAGAAGGAACAGTGTTTCTATAATGCAAACGATACCCAAAGGAACCAGGCTTGCAAGAGGAAGAGTCAAAGTTCGAGACCTTCGAGACTTAGAAAATCTTTTAAGTCAAAAAGCCAAAAAAAACTTAGGAGGAGAGCATGCAAGGAAGACAGATATGAATTGTCATATCTAGCGCTAATTCCCGATAGCAGTTGGATCAGGTGAAGGTTCACATAGTTTAACCTCTGGGAGGTCGTGCAGGAGAGAAGCTCAAATGGACGATGGAGACGCTTCGTGGAGAAGTTTCAGAATCCCAAGAGCCCTATAATTGCACCAAGTTGTGAGGGATTCAAGCGCTTAGAGGCACCCCGGGGGAGGAACCATATGGATGGTGTAGACACTTTGTGGAAGAAGTGTCGAAGTTGCGAGAATCGTTGGATCTTGCAGATCAGCAAGGATATTAAGGCCGCATGTTTTCCAACACTCTAAGGTGTTGAATTTCGCTATTTCGGAATTCAGGGTTTGGAGTGGCAGGGGATTTTGGAATCGCTGCATCACAAACTCCCGGTTCGTGAAATTGCACCAGCCGTCGGAACTAGAGCATGGTGGTCTGAGAGCCCCTGGATCAAGGATACGTGCACAGGGTTGAGTCCCTGGGAGGTGCACGGTAAAAAGGATCTGGGCCGTCAGATCTAGCACCAAGGACCGATAGATGTTGGATCTGGAGGGTGGTGTGAGGGGTTTAATCCTCGTAACAGCAGAGGGAAGAGGAATCATCAAGTCCCGAAAGTATCGGGGTCGTTCATCAAGGAGACATGTGGTGAGTGGTCAAGGTTTGGGGAAAACCCTGAAAGGTTCTCTCAAGGAGTAGTATTTCGGCATTTCGAGACCTAGGAGGTTGAAGGACTAAGAACTGTCTACAGCCGGAATCGTGAAATCGTGGATTCCAAAATATTGAAAAGTGGACCATGGTCACAGGTAGATTTCGGCATTCCAGGGTTCGGGAGTTCGAAGGACCTAGAATCGTTGCAGCCAAAATCGCGAAACGCGAAAACCCGAAAGCAGTCAGAGGCTAAGGGAGGACCCAGAGTCGTTAAGCCCTTTCTGGCATTTCGACGACCGGGAGTTGGAGGGACAAGGAGCTTGGGAGAGCTCACATGCAGGAGTCCCGAAACCTTGAAACGTGAAAGGTGTGTTGGTTCAGAACAGAGAAGAGTGTCGAACGTTGAGCGCATGCATAGGTTTTCTAAAGGCCTATGCCAAAGGACAAAGGGACCTACAAATTTTTTCAAAGGGTTCCAACAGGATCCCAAAGAGCTATTTTGGCTCAGAAGAAGAACGATCCATAGACTGGGAAATCACAGAACCCTGCTGAGGTAGGGGGTCTGCATCAAGTGGTATCAGAGCCTGATTTTGTCTATATATTTTAGGCAAAGGGAGCTAGAAGAAAAAGGAGTAGTCTAATACGCACCACAAGTGGCATCAGAGCTTGATTTTGTCTGTATATTACAGGCATAGGAAGCCATAGGAAAAGGAAGACAGAGTGTTGAAGCTCTGTGATGATTGTTCCAAGGTGCACAGTAGTCAATAGACAGTCAGGAGGACTGTAGGAAAGTTTGGAAGCACTCACAGTTGTAGAGTGACAGCAACAAGTTTTCCAAGAGGGCAGAAAGGAACAAGGAGATGGCTACTGAAGGCCATGGATGCGGTGGAAAGAAGAACCATCAGCAGCAAAGAAAAGATGAGATGAATGAAGAGCTCACTGAGATAAGGGTGAGAATGGAAGAGCTTGCACTATGGATGTAGCAGAATGCAAAGACACATTGGGTATATGAATGGCCCATGAAGAAAAAGGTGAAGTGGCCAATAAAGAAATTGTTGGCCAGGAAACAGCAACAAGAGTTGAAGAAGTGGCTAAGGTATGCTGAAAACCTCAGTGATGAGGAAGAGGGATCAGTTTCAGATCTCATAAACTGCCAGGAGGGCAGAGATGAATTTTTGAATTGCTAGGTGGGCAATAGAATGAAATCACTAGAGGATCTCATGGTTTGTCAATAGGACATCAATGAAAATTCATATTACCAGGTGGGAAATGATATGAGATTTGCAGAGGATCTCATAAACTGCCAAGTGGGAAGAAGGGAACTTTCGAGTTCTCGGGTGGGCAGAAGGGAACTTTCGATTTTCCAGGTGGGAAATGGGAAGAAATTAGTAGGAGGTCTCGCATACTACCAGGGGATCAGTGTTGAAAGTTCAGATTGCCAAGTGAGCAATGAGATGGGATCATTGGATCTCATAGACTGCCAAGTGGGCAGCAGAAAATTCCCAAATTGCCAGGTGGGCAGGGGAAAGGAGATGAGACTATATGAGAGTCTTACAGACTCTGTTGAGATTTCATGTCAGTAAGGAGTGTTAATAAGTGAAGAGTCATGTGGTTTTGTAGACCATGTGAATGAATATGATGACAAGTTAAAAACTTGCACCATCCAGAAGGAGGATCAGAAGAGAATTATGATCATTGGAGGAATAGAAGTGTTCCTACCAAGCAGTGCAATTGAGGCTAGAGCATATGTTGCGGATGAAACAACAGTTGGAGGACAGCCAGCAAAAAATTTCATGGAGGAAGAAATGGAGTAGACACTGACATTTTCCCAAGAATCAGAAGATGAGAATTCAACAGAATGGCTCAAAATTTTCAGCCAGGAAGTTGAAAAGGAGATCACTGCAGTACTGGAAGTTGCAGAAGAAGAAGTAGTAGAAGAAGAGGAAGAAGACAGCATGGATTTTGTTGTTCTGTGTGAAGCAATTGAAGCCTTGGAGAGAAGGGTGAAGGTGTAGGGCATGCACATCCAACAGATTAGGTTGGAGACAAAGGGAGAATACCAGCCCAAGGACCAACTGCAGGAAGATAGAAATACACTAGCAGGAGAAATTTCAAAAGCAAAGTTGTCAAAGGGAGAAGCTGAGAAACAGCTCAGTGAGGAGGCTGCAAAATTGGAATCTGCAGCAGAGTGGCAAGATAAGGCCATCGGAGATGGAGAATATTACAAGGGGGGTCGATTCGATCTACCCATTTGCAAGAAGGAAGTGAAATAGAATAGATTTCATAAAGAAATACATCCACTGGAGCAGCTGGATGAGATAATTGAGGAAATCAGAAGGCTAATGATCAGATCAAAAAAAGCGATCAGAAAGAGGAAGCTAAGCAGAGAAGAACCTAACCTACCATAGCAGCAGGGATGCAGCAGCAACAACAATAATGAGGCAGTGGAGCAGATGGACAGCTCCAGAGAACTATTTGGGATCCAGGTGGATTTCAACAGTGGTTTTGGGAAGCTCATGAGCAAGAGCTGAATGATTTTTTGCAGCTAAGGAGTATGATGTAGGAGCATCACTCTATGTCATCAAGCGCCATCCAACTAGCACACGTTCAATGGAGAGGAGAGGCGCAGCGCTCTCACTTTCAAATTTCAAATTTTGAAATTGTATTAAATGTTGTAAGGTTGAAGAGCCAAAAGCCATGCATGTGCACAGGCTTTAGATAAAGGTTTCCTTAAATGGTTGTAAGGCTGAGATCTAGATCCGATTCGCACTAGACAGCCATTCAATGTAATTGAATGTAAATTAATGAGAGTTGGTGAGGATGGAGTGAAGCGCTCAAGGAGCCCCCTTTTGTAAAAACATATTCTTTTGTTTTCAGTAGGGTAGAAGGTAGAAAAGAATAGAGAGAATTGGTTGGATAGGAGAGCAGAGCCGAGAATCTGTTGCAGTCTGAGCTCAAACACATTGTAATTAGGCATTCCTGATTAATACAAACAGATTAGTTTTTCCTGCATGTTGTTGTTCATGTGTTTGTGAGTTCATGAATGAATGTATTTATGTATTGGTGATATGTTGTAGATGTATGTTAGATGTGAATTTGCAGGGATAGATAGATTTACCTATCTGAGGGTCCCTTGATTTCAAGTTTGAATTCTTTTTTGTTTCATTCAAGAGTGCATGACAGAGTACTGTGGTCTCTGAAAACTAGTGCAGGAGAGCACTTTGTAATTATGTGGAATTTCAGACAAAGACGTGGCAGGAGGGTGCACCAGCTGAAGTCATTGATGCAAGGAGAAATCCTCAAGGTTGTTGAACACCTTTAAGGAGAAACTATGTAGAGGAGAGCATAGAGAGGAGAAGTAGAATTGTTGTGAATTCTGTAGAGGCTCTGCCAGGAGGGCATTGAGAAAATGCACAGGATGCATTGAGGAGAACTCTATTTCGAATTCGGTGAGAAGATAGATTCACTGAGGATTTTGGAGAACTCTACCAAGTGGGCATCGAGTTGGTGCAAGTGTGCACAGGAGGAACTTTGTTTCAAGTTCAGGGAAGATAGAACGCCTGAAGTTCTGTGAATCTCTTCCAGGAGGGAATTAAGTAGTTGCATAGAGTGCACAGAAGGACTCTTTTCGAGTTTTGTTTGAAAGAGAAGTGTCAAAGAGAAGACACTCTTAGGGTTTTTGAATACTCTGTAGGCTCTATAAGGTGTTCATTGAGCAGGAGAATGCCCGGTGGGTGTAAGGATTTTTCTTTTCAAGAAAACTTCTTGAATATGAGTTATTCGAGATCCTCGAATGCAAGGTGTACGCAGGAGTAAATCTCTGGGAGGAAAGAGCTTAAAAGGGACAGTGTTTCTATAACATAGATGAGACCCAAAGGAACCGGGCTCACAAGAGGAAGAGTCGAAGTTCGAGACCTTCGATACTTAGAAAATCTTTTAAGTCAAAAAGCCAAAAAATGCTCAAGAGGAGAGCGCGTAAGGAAGACAGATCTGAACTGTCAGATCTAGTGCCAATACCCGACAACCAATGGATCAGGTAAAGGTACACAGAGTTTAACCTCTGGGAGGTCGTGCGGGAGAGCAGCTGAAATGGATGGTGGAGACGCTTCATGGAGAAGTGCTGGAATCCCGAGAGCCCTAGAATCGCACCAAGTTGCAAGGGATTCAAGTGCTTAGAGGCACCCCAGGGGAGGAACCGTATGGATGGTGGAGACACTTGATGGAAGAAGTGTCAAAGTTGCGAGAATCATTGGATATTGCAGAGTAGCGAGGAGATTAAGGATGAGTGTCTTCCAACACTCTAAGGCGTTGAATTTCTCTATTTCGGAGTTCGGGGTTTAGAGCGGCAGGGGATTTTGGAGTCATTGCATCGTGAACTCCCAGTTCGTGAAATCGCACCAGTCGTCGGATCTAGAGTGAAGTGGCCTGAGAGCTGTTGGAGCAAGGATACATGCACAAGGTTGAGTCCCTGGGAAGTGCACAGGAAAAAGGATCTGGGCCATCATAACTAGCACCAAGGACCGATAGTCGTCGGATCTGGAGGGAGGTGTGAGGGGTTTAATCCTCGTAACAGTAGAGGGAAGAGGACTCGTCAAGTCCCGAAACTATCGGGGTTGTTCATCAAGGAGACACATGGTGAGTGGTCAAGGTTTGGGGAAAACCCCGAAAGGTTCTCTCAAGGAGTAGTATTTCGGCATTTCAGGACCCGGGAGGTTGAAGGACCAAGAACCGTCTACAACTGGAATCGTGAAATCACGGATTCCAAAATACTGAAAAGTGGACCGTGGTCACGGGTAGATTTCAGCATTATGGGGTCTGGGAGTTCGAAGGACATAGAATCGTGGCAGCGGAAATCGCGAAATCATAGAACGCGAAAACCCGAAAGAATTTGAAGGTTAAGAGAGGACCCAGAGTCATTAAGCCCTTTCCAATGTTTTGACGACTAGGAGTTGGAGGGACAAGGAGCCTGGGAGAGCTCTCATGTAGGAGTCCCGAAACCCCGAAACGGAAAGGTGTGTTGGTTCAGAACAGAGAAGAGAATCGAAAGCTGAGCTTGTGCATAGGTTTTCTCAAGGCCTGTGCCAGACGACAAAGGGACCTACAGATTTGTTCAAAGGGTTCCAACAGGATCTCAAAGAGATATTTCGGCTCAGAAGAAGAATGATCCAGAGACCGGGAGATCGCAGAACCCTAATGAGGTAGGGGGTCCGCATCAAGTGGTATCAGAGCCTAATTGTGAGGAAAAGGAGTAGTCTGATACGCACCACAAGTGGTATCATAGCTTGATTTTTTCTGTATATTGTAGGCATAGGAAGCCAGAGGAAAAGGAAGACAGAGTGTTGAAGCTCTACGATGATTGTTGCAAGGTGCGTAGCAGTCAATAGACAGTCAGGAGGACTGTAGGAAAGGCTGGAAGAACTCACGATTGCAAAGTGACAGCAACAAGTTTTCCAGAAGGGCAGACAGGAACAGGGAGATGGCTACTGAAGGCCATGGATGTAGTGGAAAGAAGAACCATTAGCAGCAGAGAAATGATGAGATGAATGAAGAGCTTGCTGAGATAAGGGCGAGAATGGAACAGCTTGCACTGCGGATGCAGCAGAATGAAAAGACACATTGGGTATATGAATGGCCCATGAAGAGAAAGGTGAAGTGGCCAATAAAGAAATTGTTGGCCAGGAAACAACAACAAGAGTTGAAGAAGTGGCTGAGGTATGTTGAAAACCTCAGTGATGAGGAAGAGGGATCAGTTTCAGATATCATAAACTACCAGGAGGGCAGAGATGAATTTTCGAATTGCCAGGTGGGAAATGGAATGAGATCACTAGAGGATCTCTTGGACTGTCAAGAGGACAGCAACGAAAATTCATATTACCAGGTGGGAAATGATATGAGATTTGCAGAGGATCTCATAAACTTCCAGGTGGGCAGAAGTGAACTTTCAAGTTTCTAGGTGGGCAATGGGAAGAAATCAGTAGGAGGTCTCACGTACTACTAGGGGAGAAGTGTTGAAAGTTTATATTTCCAAGTGGGAAATGAGATGGGATCACTGGATCTCATAGAATGCCAAGTGGGCAGCAGAAAATTCCCAAATTGCCAGTTGGGTAGGGGAAAGGAGATGAGACTATGTGAGAGTCTCATGGACTCTGTTGAGAGTTCATGTCAGCAAGTACTGCTGATAAGTGAAGAGTCGTGTGGTTTTGCAGACCATGTAAATGAAGATGATGACAAATTAAAAACTTCCACCATCCAGAAGGAGGATCAGAAGAAAATTCTTATCATTGGAGGAATAGAAGTGTTCCTACCAAGTAGCCCAGTGTCGATACTGAGAGGGGGATGAATCAGTATCAAGTATAGTTTAAAAACCTTTTTCAACTTATAATTAAACCATTCAATTATATCCAATGAGCAATCAACTGTAGTACAAGAGTTACACCAATACACCACAATACACCATGCACAATATATGAGAAATAATCAATAGTTTTTGTTCAAGGGAAGTAATGACTTCCAAAGGTAGCTACAGCTTCCAAATGTAAAGGGAGGGATAAACCTCCAAGAG
>ML783976.1:123944-142695 GCA_009831015.1 Picea engelmannii
TATGAAGTTTCACCCATGCATCCAAGATGTGTTAAGTCTTTTGGCACTTGAAAGTTTCTTAAGCTCTTCCTCAATGAGACAACTTCTTGTTCAAGTTTCTCACAATCTTCTTCTTTCTTTATCATTTGGACCTTCTTTACTTCAGCTATTGTTCTTGCTTCTTCAAGTAGAGTTTTCAAGGAAATGGTTTCTTCTCTCATTTTTTGAAAGTCTTCTAATTGTTTCTTTAAGCTTACAACTGTCTTTTCAAAACTAACCAATTCACTTCTTAGTTTTCTTTGCATGTCTTTGAGCTTGCTATTTTCAATCTCAACATGCTTCAATTTTTTAAGATTCTCATCTTCTTGTCGAATAATTTTGGTCTGTTCAGAAGACCCAACTTGTACAGCATGCCTCGCACTCAATATTTCACATCTAATTCTGAAACTCTCACACACGAAAGTACAGTCCGTACTCTTTCCAATGGAAGTGGTCCCACTTCATTTGGAGTCTGTATGAAAAATTTATGATTGTTTTACCCATAACACATGTTTATTGACTAGTTTCAGGACTGGTCACAAACCCTATATTCCATAGAGTGTATCTCCATAATTATAGCGAATAAAGAGTTGAACTTTTTACCAGAGGTACCTTGATATGTCTTCTCAATACCATAGAGATTTCACCATCTGAATCATTCTAGAAAAAATGTTATAGCAAAAATGGTAAGATGACCTAAAAATAACATACCTTAGAACACATCACCAAAAGACTCCATCCTCCCTTGAAATCCGGCCTTCTTTTACTTCTTCTTCCCTCTGAAATTCGACTTATATCAGATGAATGTATAATGATATTTATTTATGCCATTTATTTCACTTCCTTTTAACATTAGGGCCGACATGACACTTTCTTATTTTGTAATTATTTTCAGGGACTACATGTACTTCCTTTTTCAATTCACTTTGTCATCTTCAAAAATTCATTTCTCCTCAACCATGAGGATCCATGTGGTGTGACACATACCACTGGAAATAGCATGATGTATAATATCCATTCACAGGTTTTGTATATGCGTGTGCATTTTCCTTCATGTCCAAATACCTTTATCAATCTTGCGGTCCAAAACCCATGACTAGGGTTGACATCAATGACAACAATCAATCTTCCAACACCCAGTTGAGGCCAGAGCATGTGTTGCGGATGCAGTAATAGCAAGAGGACGGCCAACAGAAACTGTCATGGAGGAAGAAATGAAGCAGACACTGACATTTTCCCAAGAAGCAGAAGATGAGCATTCAACAGAATGGCTCAAAATTTTCAGCCAGGAAGCTAAACAGGAGATCACTGTAGTACTGGAAGCTACAGAAGAAGAAGAAGAAGAGGAAGCAGACAGCATGGATTTTGTTGTTCTGTGTGAAGAGATTGAAGCCTTGGAGAGAAGGGTGAAGGTGTAGGGCATGCACATCCAACAAATGAGGTTGGAGACAGAAGGAGAATACCAGCACAAGGAGTGACTGGAGGAAGATGGAAATACACCAGCAGGAGAAATGGCAGAAGAAAAGTTGTCAAAGGGAGAAGTTGAGCAACAGCTCGGTGAGGAGGCTGCAAAATTGGAATTTGCAGTAGAGTGGAAAGATAAGGCCATCAGATATGGAGAATATTACAAGGGGGATCAAGTCAATCTACCCATTTGCAAGGAGGAAGTGCAATAGAAGAGATTGCATAAAGAAAGCCAGCCACTGGAGTAGTTGGACGAAACAATTGAGGAAATCAGAAGGTTGATGATTAGATCAATAAAAGTGATCAGCAAGAGGAAGCCAAGAAGAGAAGAACCTTCCATAGTAGTAGGGATGCAACAGTAGCAGAAACAGCAAGGTGGTGGAGCAGATGGATAGCTCCAGATAACTGTTTGGGATCCAGGTGGATTTCAACAGCGGTGCTGGGAAGCTCATGAGAAGGAGCTCATGATTTTTTGCAGCTGAGGAGTATGATGTAGGAGAATCACTCCACATCATCAAGCACCAGCCAGCCAGCACATGTTCAATAGAGAGGAGAGGCGTAGCCCTCTCACTTTCAAATTTCAAATTTTGAAATTGTATAAAATGTTGTAAGGCCGAAAATCCAAAAGCCATGCATGTGCGCAAGATTTAGATAAAGGTTGCCTTAAATGGTTGTAAGGTTGAGATCTAGATCTAATTCAGACTAGACAACCATTCAATGTAATTGAATGTGAATTGATGAGAGTTGGTGAGGATGGAGGGAAGTTCTCGAGGAGCCCCCTTTTGTAAAAACATCTTCTTCTTTTTTCAGTAAGGTAGAAGGCATAAAAGAATAGAGAGAATAGGTTGGATAGGAGAGGAGAGCCGAGACTCTGTTGCATTCCAAGCTTGAACACATTGTAATCAGGCATTCTTGATTAATATAAACAGAGTAGTTTGTCCTGCATGTTGTTGTTCTTGTGTTTGTGAGTTCATGAATGAATGTCTTTATGTGTTGGTAATATGAAATAATGTATGTTAGATGTGCATTTGCAGGGATAGATAGATTTACCTATCTGAGGGTTCTTTTATTTCAAGTTTGGATTCTTTGTGGTTTCATGCAAGAGTGCATGACAGAGTACTGCAGTCTCTGAAAACCAGTGCAGGAGTGCACTTTTGAATTCTGCGGAATTTCAAAGAAAAACCTGCCAAAAGGGCACACCAGCTGAAGTCATTGACTCAAGGAGGAAGCCTCAAGGTTGTTGAACACCTTGAAGGAGAAACTGTGTAGAGGAGATCACAGAGAGGAGAAGCAGAATTGCTATGAATTCTATAGAGGCTCTACTAGGAGGGAATTGAGAAAATGCACATGATGCATTGAGGAGAACTCTATTTTGAATTCGGTGAGAAGACAAAGTCATTGAGGATTCTGGAGAACTCTGCCAGGTGGGCATCGAGTTGGTGCAAGTGTGCACAAGAGGAACTCTATTTCAAGTTCAGGGAAGACAGAACATCTGAAGTTCTATGAATCTCTGCCAGGAGGGCATTGAGAAGTTTCATAGAGTGCACAGAAAAACTCTTTTCGAATTCTGTTGAAAAGAGAAGTGTCAAAGAGAAGACACTCTCAAGGTTTTTGAATACTCTGTAGGCTCTGCAAGGTGTGCATCGAGAAGGAGAATTCCAGGTAGGTGTAAGGAGTTTCCTTTTCAAGAAAACTTCTCGAATATGAGTTATTCGAGATACTCGAATGCAAGGTGTGCACAGGAGTAAATATCTAGGAGGACAGATCTCAGAAGGGACAGTGTTTCTATAAGGAATATGAGACCCAAAGGAACTGGGCTCGCAAGAGGAGGAGTCAAAGGTCGAGACCTTCGAGACTTAGAAAATATTTTAAGTCAAAAATCCAAAAACATCTCAGGAGGAGAGCGCACAAGGAAGACAGATCTGAACCGTCAGATCTAGTGCCAATACCCAACAACCATTGGATCAAGCGAAGGTGCACAGATTTTAACCTCTGGGAGGTCGCACAGGAGAAGTGTCGAAATCTCGAGAGCCCTAGAATCACACCAAGTTGCGATGAATTCAAGCGCTTAGAGGTACCACGGGGGAGGAACCATATGGACGATGGAGACACTTCATGGAAGAAGTGTCAAAGTTGCGAGAATCATTGGATCTTGTAGAGCAGTAAGGAGATTAAGGGAGAGTGTCTTCCAACACTCTAAGGTGTTGAATTTCTCTATTTCAGAGTTTGGGGTTTGGAGCGGTAGGGGATATTAGAGTCACTGCATCATGAACTCCTAGTTCACGAAATCATACCAGCCATCGGAACTGGACTGCGGTGGCCTGAGAGTCGTTGGATCAGGGATACGTGCACAGGGTTGAGTCCCTGGGAGGTGCACAGGAAAAAGGATCCGGGCCGTTAGATCTAGAACCAAGGACTGATAGTCGTCAGATCCAGAGGGAGGTGCGAGGGGTTTAATCCTCGTAACAGCAGAGGGAAGAGGACAATTCAAGTCCCTAAGGTATCAAGGCCATTCATCAAGGACACACGTGGTGAGTGGTCAAGGTTCGGGGAAAACCCTGAAAGGTTCTCTCAAGGAGTAGTGTTTCAGAATTTTGGGACCCAGGAGGTTGAAGGACCAAGAACCATCTACAGCCGGAATCGCGAAATCGCGGATTCTGAAATCTCAAAAAGTGGACCGTGGTCACGGGTAGATTTTGGCATTCCGGGGTCCGGGAGTTCGAAGGACCTAGAATCATTGCAGCCGAAATCGCGAAACGTGAAAACCTGAAAGCATTCGAAGTCTAAGGGAGGACCCAAAGTTGTAAGCCCTTTCCGGCTTTTCGGCGACTGGGAGTTGGAGGGACAAGGAGCCTAGGAGAGCTCGCATGCAGGAGTCCCGAAACCCAAAACGTGAAAGGTGTGTTGGTTCAGAATAGAGAAGAACGCCAAAAGATGAGTGCATGCATAAGTTTTATCAAGGCCTATGCTAGAGGACAAAAGGACCTACGGATTTGTTCAAAGGGTTCCAATAGGAGCCCAAAGAGCTATTTCGACTCAGAAGAAGAACGATCCAGAGACCGGGAGGTCGCAGAACCCTGCTGAGGTAGGGGTTCTTCATCAGTTGCCCAAATGGAATGATGCTAGTATTCTCTTGATGAGAAAAGAGGATTCCCCAAGAGAATAACATCAGCATAACCTTGCAAATGAATTCCTTGAAGATGTAGTGCAACCATGGCCTTGTTTTATAGCACCACTTTGAGGTATTGTGCAACCAGATTTTAGTGTGAAAAGGGGTTGTTTAGGGCACCTTTAGGTCTTTGACCAACCACCCAGCCAGATCCAGCTGAGATTTGGGTGTCAAATCAACTTGGAAGCTGATCCAGAAGTGGGTGGGAGGCCAACCAACATCATAAATGCGTCGTTCTCAGGTGTGTGTGGCTTTTAGCATCCCCAATTGCGCATCGTGTGCATGTGCGCTTTTCTTGCATTTTTGGATGGTGCATGTGCGCGTGCGCCCTATGTAGTCATAGCACACCTTAATTTTATAACTGGTTGTATATTTTTGGACCTTTTGGAAATGTTTTTTTCCTAATTATGGTCCATTGGTGGACTCATAGTTGTTTGAAGATGCTGGATTCCTATAACCATTTGCAAACGAAATTTCAATGATAACAATAGTGATGAAGTAGACTAGAGAAACAGGGTCCCATTAAGAAATCAAAGCCACCATGCTGAAGTAGTCCAACCGCCATTGTAAACCAGGGTCCCATGTCCAAGTGCTCATGTGAACTCCACACGGAATATATCGGCACCTAATAACCAACTGAAAATGATGCTCCCAATGCTGACACCTATCATGTGGATCTAAATAAGAATATCTATCCACATAGTGGGAAAGGGTCAAAGTTGAATCTGGAAGGAACAATACCATTGTAGAATATGAAAGTTGGACGTTGGTAGTCATAACTAGATCCTCATGTGGGACATTGATGTTCTCTACAGAAAGTGGAGTAGAGTCATCAAATAAAATATGGAAGTGGTTGTCATCCAAGAAATGACAACTATCCATATACCAATCATCGCAATCGGCCTCAAAATCATACCAAGCATATAATTCTTGATTATATTCATACATGAGGTCTACCATAAGAAATATCTCATGCATTTTATCCAATGAATCTTTAATACTATGAAAACTATCATTGAGGTCGTCTGTGAGGCCATCTACAATTTTTTCCAATTTGTCATTCAATGTGTCAAACAATTGGGCTTTGAATGCTTCAATAATATGTAGAATTTATTTGAGGGTTTGAGAAGAAATAGCCATCTGAGCACCCTATGAAAATTTATGAACTCTACAGTCTCGCTGCCGTCACAAAAAATGCCAAAAAAATAGAACAATAAATTACAGTAGAAAATCGCGGCTTTTTTCGTAAAACCCTGAAAAACTGTTGAATTTAAAATGCTCATAACTTCACTTCCCGGACTCCGTTTCGGTTGATTTGTTTTTTGAAATTGGGTATTTTTCTGAGAGGAATTAAAATACCCAAAATTTTTTTCCAAATTCATCTCGTAAAGCTTCATATCTGAACCTGAAGTGTGTCACCCTTTTTTTCTTCCCTAGAAAATTTATGCAAAAAGAGAAAGAAAATTCTTCCCTTCTTTGGCCAAGGAAAGTGATATGATACCACTTGTTAAGAACCCATAGACTGAATACAAAAGCACCAAAATAGATATACAAGAATAATATGCAAAATCTCCTTTATTATTATCAAACCTTTAGGGTAGGGCAACACCATACAATGGATCCTATTATGGAAGGGATACTCTCCTGTTCACTTGCCTCTTCGAGGGGGCATCCTCCTATTGAGATTCAACTCCAAATACAATATTTCTCTTCATATCCCATTACATTGTTTGAACCCCTTTATATAGTGCTACCATCACCTAAGAACATTCTAGAGGAGGAATCTTCTAGAAGTAGAACCTTCTAAGAAGTCATCTTACATTTATTATATCTAACTACCATAGTGACTCTTATTTAATAATATAGTGGACCTAGTCCACTTTACATTGAATGGCCTCCATTGTTATCATTANCCACTACCTCTCTAGTTGTCTTACAACATGATTAAGTAAAAGTGAAAAAGTAAACATGTTAATGGATGTATTCAAAAATGCTAGAAAGTTATGAAATTATCTCACTCCTTGATTTGAAAGGACCACCAAGAATATGCCATCATCTTCAATTGCGATCCATACAATTAAAATTTGTAATTAAAATATCATTAAATGTGCCCATTTCCAGTAGGTGTACTCCTATTTGCATAACTATCGACTTAATAAGAATTATGGTTATTGGTATTGATATGAAAAAATTACATCTTTCATCTTCACAATGATTAAATTACAGAGCAATAATTTTATAAAATTCTTCAAATCGAGTTTTTTAATAAATTTATTAAATTCTTCGAATCGAATCGTGTTGGGTATGTGTTATATTCTTTGCATGTGTGTGTATGAGGGCATCAGATATGACAATTGCGTCTGACGATCCCTCGTACTAGTGCCCTGTTTGTGTCGTGTGCGTCAAGCGCTTTCCTAGGGGGGTCCTAGGGGGGGGTAGGTATGCCCCCCCTAGTTACGTGCAGCGTTCAGTAATGGGCGGTATCCCGGGGCTGACAAGGTTCTAGGCAGCGCCCGAAAAAAAAAAATTGGGCGGTTTTTACTATTTTTAGCGGATTTTGCTATTTTTAGCAGTTTACTAAAAATAATCTCGGTTTTAGGGATTAGGGTTTTGGTATCTACGGAATACCTAAAAACATTGTATATATTGTATAGTGAATGGTGAAATTCGTGATATAATGAATATAAAAAAGGTTTTCTTGGTTGAGGGTTTCCAGTATAAATCTTTGTGTACTATGTGAATTAGCCATTGATTAATTTATGTTTTGCTTAAGAATCTATATGCATTGCTTTACTTCACAGGTTTAAAACTTACAAATCATTTAGAATAGAAGGGATGAGAACTACAGAAACCTTCCAAAGACTAGCAGACACAAAAGGTCAAGCCGATGATAATTTCCGACCAATGAAATGACAGAAACTCGCAGACACAAAAGTCCAACGAACGAACGAACGAAACGACAATTTCTAGAAAACGAAACGACAATGAATCGAAGATGAGAATTTCCAATGAACGAACAAACAAATTTCCAATGAACGAAATGAGAAAGACTCACAGATGAGAATTTCCAATGAATAAAAGGATAATGAATTGGTATGCCAAGGAATTTCAAATGAATTTGGTACCTTCCAGAAAAGCTTCCATGGGGCTCCCATATCTGACCTTCCCTGGTTACATCATACCAAAGGATTCCATGACAGCCTTAATTCATTTATTCTTTTTCCAAAGAAGACAGACTAACATCACCTCACAACAGAGTGAAGACCCACATCATACAAAAATAGTTAGCATCATAGGTTTGTTAAATGTAAGGTACCCTAGAAATATTGACACTTTGAGAAACAGAGGCAACCCTGAACATTCTTTGTATCAGATAGTGTAGATGGTAATAGAGGAAGGATATGTAAAGAGTTTGGAGGAAGGGATATTTAGACTGTACATAACTAAAATAATTTGCAAGACATGTAGAGCTTGTTATGACCGAATTGACAATGAAATCATGTTGATCTTATGTGTGCTAGACCTTTAGTGATACATGATTTTTTTGAGTTCTCAGAATGATTCAGCAGGCTATATGTCCCACTATGTTATTGTACAAAGGAATTGTATGAATTGTAGTGTCAAACTACAATTTGGTACCCCCCAACAACATTAATCATAGGTATGTGGCATGTTTACTACCGAGAGAGGATTATTAACCATGACTTATTTAGTACATGTTTCAACTGGTTCCACTTCTTCCCACTTGGTCACATATTCCACTGTAGTAATATTATATTTAGCGCTTGTTCTTATTTATATTTGGGGAAATGGACTGAAAAAGTTGATGGAACATATTTCAAATGGTAGGTTAGAGTTCACCGACTGTAATGGAATTTAATTTTTCCATATAGGTTAGCCCATTCTTTGGCAGCTATCACATTTTTTAACTTGTTCCTGACAATATTTGTGCAAGGTCAGCCACCACAGACCTGCTTGAAGTATCTTTCAAGCCATCATGTCATCATGCAAGTGGCCCCCAGTTGGCCCTGCATGTGCTTCGTTGATGATGTCTTCTCGTTCATGTTCTAGAGCATGTATCCTCAAGACTTCATCAGGTCCCATTTTATATAGATAGTCATTTATGATGGTGAATGGTGTTTTCCTTAGAGTTATCACTTTCTTTTTATTTGTTCGGAGATATTTGGGTTCCTTCCCCTCTTCCAAGAAATTTTCTATTTCTTCCAGATCTTTTGGGGTTGCCTCGACAGGAAATATATGTGCATCTATAAGGTCATCCTCTATGTCAGTCGAGTCCTCCCTTGTCTCCAGTCGGGATAGGTGGTCAAGCCTTACATTCTTTTTGTCTGATCGGATAATTATATCAAATACAAATTATTAAAATAAAAATAACCAACAATAGATATTTCCTTGATGTATAGTTTTATTCACTAGACATTTTAGTGCATGATGATCTGTAAAAAATGTGAATGGGTTTGCAAGTAAATTATGTTCAAATTTTTGCAATGCAAATATCAGCGACAGGGCTTCCCTTTTTGTGGTCAAGTAATTCCTTTCTACTTTATTTATCTTTCAATTGGTGTAAGAATTAGGGTGGTTGATTGTGTCATCGTATGGATGTGAGATAACCGACCTGACATCAACATTTGAAGAATCAACATATATGTGAAATCTTCTCGACCAGTCAGGAAATTTTAATATAGGAGCTTCAAACAGTTTTTTCTTTAAGAATTCAAAGGACTCTTGGTAGTATTGGCTCCATCTGAACTCAATTTATTTTCAAAGTATCTCATCCATTGGAAAAGTAATATATGAATAGTGGCATATAAATTTTCTGTAATACCCAGTATGCCCGAGGAATATTTTAATATGTTTATGATTTACAAGGGGTTTCAAGTCAAGGATGATTTTTATTTTTTCTATGTCAAATTTTACACTATCTTTGTAGACCACGTGTTCTTGGAGAATGCCAATTGGGGTGGCAAAGATGTATTTCTTAATATTGAGAGACAATTGGATTTTTATGCATTGTTCAAGCATTAATCTGAGCCATTGTTTATGGTTTTTAAATAGGTTGTATATAGTCCATTCGTCAAAATAGACAACCATTGTCTTGTAGATGTATTACTGAAATGCTTTTACCTCTATTCTAGAAAATATTATCGAGGCATTCTTTAGTCCAAATGGCATTAATTTATAAGTGAAGGATCCAAATTCAGATACAAATGTCATCTTTGGTTGGTCTTATTTAGCTATAGTAACTTGGTTGTATCCTGAAAACCTGTTTGTGAATGAATAACATTCATGACCTGTGATTCATTGATTATTTCATCAACAAATGGGCTAGGGAACGAATCCATCAGAGTCAATTTTTTCAATCCTCGGAAGTCGGTGCATATTCTTAACTTCTTAGGGTCATTATTATTTGGCCAGAACACCATAGGACTTTCCTATTCTTCTTTGTCGATTGGATATATGATGCATTTTGCTAACATTCCTTCAATTTATTTCTAGACGATTGGCTTATATTTGTGTGCTAATTTATAGGGTCATTTTTTAATCGGATTTTCCCCGGGGATGAGTTCAATTTTCATTTCTCCCATTTCTTCTACAATTCCTTTTAAATGTTTATAGTATCAGGAAAATACAGATTGGTATTCTTTCAGCAATTCGGCTATGTTGGATGTCTTCTTTTTCAACCAGTAGTCGCCTACTCGTGCCATTTTAGGTCAATCATCATTTGATATATCAGACTCTTTTGTCTTTATTTCAACATTCATCCATTCTGATGATTTTTCTTCATTGAGGTGTCATTCCCCTTCTTATACTTTAGTGAAGCTTTCCAAGAATTCGGGTTGTTCAAGATCATCCTTTTCTTCATTGTTTATTGTTAATATTGATTTTACATAGTTTTGCATAACTAGGTGATCACTTTTCCATTGAAAACTTTGGCTAGGACAACTTTTGTTTTCCATGTTGATTCTTCGTGTTGTTGTATTTTCGTTATTTTCTACTGAAATAAAGTGGCAAGTCGATGTCGATCCTATGTCAACAGTCATTTTCCCTTTTTATTTTTGCATAGTTGGTGTCGGTTTTTATTGGAAGATTTTAATTTGTTGTGTTACCTCTCTTAAATGCTCCTTCTCCGGGGTGAATTTGAATTCTTGGACAAAATTTTCCTTGATTTCAAACCAGTTGAGTGTATGGCCACATGCTTCTTTGATTTTTTACCATTTGTTTGGTATTTCATCTAGTGTATTTGGAAACATGTGCAACCATACCCTTTCATCTCTATATCCTATTTTGCACCATTCATTCTCACAACGGTGGATATGTTCAACTAGGTCATACCCAATTTTGGAGAGGGGAATATCATTTGTTTAGCCAACTTATTTTTCCAAAGCGTTCTATAAAGTAATTCAACACAGTTTTCTGAGTTTGCAATCATGGGGAGTATGTTTCCCACCATCTTGTGGTTTGGCCTGTGAAAGTTTCCACCAAGATTTGGGTTCTACCATGTTCTTCTACACATTTGGAAACTTATTCAACGTGTGTTGATGGTGCATTTCATTATTTATAGAGCAGTGAAATTTTTATTTTATTTTCATTCAGAATTAGCATGGGAGTTTGACAAAGCCTTTTCTCATATACAATGGGTACTACTTGGATTGAAAAACATGTTCTTGGATGTTTAATTGGGATGGATTAAATGGTCCAGCAGTCTTTTCAGTGTGCTTCATAATTTTCTATATGTCAGTTGTATAGAGATGAGTCAGAATTTTGTTTGACCAACAGGGGAGATTCTGCTGAGATTTCTTCTTGCACATTTGGTTGGACATAATATCTTTATTCATTGATTATTTGGTAAAAACATCATGCTTCTTGATCTTCATCCATTGATTCACTCCAAGTTTTCTCTTCATTGGGGTCTAGAGGGATTATTATTTTTCTTCCACTCCCTTTTAACTTGATTATGTCCTTTTCGAGGGAGATATTGGCTTTCATTTGGTGTCCCCATGATCGACCGACAAGTGTCGCACGTGTCGTCGTTCCTTCAACTAAGTCTATTACCTTGAAGTTGATTGGCATTGGTATACCCATAATTTGTGTTTCAACATATTTGAGTATACCTATAGTCTCTATTAATCTTTGGTCTACAAGCTTGAGGTAATTTAGTGTTGGTGCTAATAAAGGCTGACCCAAACGTATCCATGTATCCCGAGGTAGGATATTTACTTGGATAAAATCATGAAGATGGGTAACACTTTCATGACAATCGGGTCTCAAAAATTCCTAGCGGCAATTTTTCGGCCGAAAAAATGTTTCTAGGAATTTTTTCGGTTGAAAATGTGCACATCAAATTGAATGAAGCCTTGACGGCGCCCTTGAAATTCGTTTATAGTGTTTTTTGGATGACATATTTTCCTGTGGTAATCATATTTCGGCCTAAATGTTTATTTTTATCGGATTCCGTTAAAAACTAGGTTTCGGTCGAAAGATTATTTCAGCCAAAAACATGAGATTGGGACTGAAAACAAAAACCAGAGAATTGTCCCAAGCTTACCTGAAATTCGGAGGTTGCGGACTCCTGCAAATACTGAGAATTTGGTTTCGAAAATGACACCGGCATTTCCAAAATTGAATCTACTTTCAATTCCTATAATTTGTTTTCATTTTCTTTATTTTTATCTAATTTTATTTAAATTTTTTAAAAAATCATTGCATAATATTTTCAGCAAACATTATGATTCAGTGAAATGAAATATCGGTATCTCTAAAAATATACAGTGAAAAATTTAGAAAAAATATACTCATAATCCTTAAACTGTTCTTTTCAAAAGGGTATATTTAGATTTTAGTTTTAAGTAAAAATTAAGATAGATGCAAGGTGTAGAAAAACATGTGTTTAAAATCTGCAATGTTTTCAGCTTGGTCAACTTCAAAAAATTCTAGAAATTATAATGTTCATCTGTTAGATTCAAAATTATAGTCATAATAAAATAGTCTTTTAAATTGTTGAAGTATATTTCGTTTCTTAAAAACATAAGTTTAATAATAGATACATTGTTGTAGAAAAAAGTTACTCATTATTATTCCTTTCATGTTTAAGGAACATATTTTTAAACAATTGTCAAATTGACATATCAAATCGTGATAAAAAAAAATGAAAAATAGTCATTGGAAAGATAACAAAATTCTTCACAAGTTTTGTTTTTACTGTAAAGTGAAATTCTAAATAAATAAATAAATACTTTTGTATGATGGAAGTTGAAGAACTTGTGAAAATACAATTTGTTTTCTCATAAAACAAGCAAAAGTGTAACTCATCTTCATGATTTCACCCACTTGTGATCTAAAGTCGACGAATACCTAGTTAATCAATACTCCATCGATTTCCAAGTCAACCCATGGGTCATAATATTCGTTCTTATAGGAAATTTGCTTGACATATTTAGATGGTATTTGTCCTTCTTTATACTCTCTTAGTATATTAAGAAAATCTAACAATCGACCAACTGAGTTCTTTTCTTTAGGAGCTATAAAACTTTTTGTACAATGTATTCAATTTGTCTTCCTCTGTTTGGTTGTCCTTGATTAGAATTTTTAAAGAATTTAAGTGTTTCCCTCATAATCTGTTCTTCTTTGTCTGGATTTGGAAATAGACTAGACTTCCCTATTTGTCAATCTTGTGAGTGGATATTATTAATATCCCATCCTACACCTGATCTAGTAACAATATGTAAGTTCTTTGAATTTAACATTTCTTGTTTCGGCACTACATGTAGGAGGTTCACATTCTTTTTGGTCATGATATTATCAAGTACTATTGGAGAGTATTCAAGTGAATGATCATCAACACCACATATGTTAGAAAATTTTAAGTCAACCCGATCTTTTATTGGACAGTCGGGGCTAATGTGGTCATCTTTCCATCAATTGGAACAATAAGTTCGGCCTCGGCCTTGACCTCAACCTTGGAACCCGGATCAACCACAACTACCTTGACCTCGACCTCGACCATAGTAATCAGTTCTTCTCTTGTAGTCATTATTATGATCACTTTATTCTATATGATAGACTGTGTGCATGTTTTTTCTATTTCGTGCATTTAGTCGACACTCGGATGTTCTATGGCTATGCACTTCGCAAATATGACACCATTTGGTATTTTTCAAGATGTGCGGACAATATTGCATAGTATGGTCGGTTAGAGTTTCACATATGTTACATTATGTTTCAGCTTGCACTCGTCATGCATATGTTGCTCCTAGTACTTGATCGTTGAGGCTACAAGTGTATTTGGTGTGACTGTCTTCACAGCATGTGGTACACCACAACTCACTTATTCTTAAGTTTATATATTTGGTGGTTTGTTGTAGATGTTCTATTTTTTCTTCTAGCCTTTTAGTCGATGAGGAAGTTGATGGCCCGTCATCATCCGACTCAACATGTTGTGATTTCTGTAATGTGTCTTCATGTGAGGTTATCTCATAGAGTTGTAATGGAGGTCAGATTTATTATAGTAATCCGGATACATACCATTGTACTAATAGAATTTGATCGATTGTCGATGGGATTTGTCTAAGGAGATCTTTGAATATTTTGTTGTATTCGCGGACCGACTCGCCTAGTCTTTTCTCTATTTCTTTCAGTTTTTGTGCGGCCAAGTGTGTAACATCTTGGACCTTGAAAAATGATAAAAAGTTGCTCTTTATTTCTGATTTTGATCGATTCTAACTTTATGTGAAATTCATAAACCATGTTAGAGCATGGTGTTGAAGAGCAACACCAAATTGTGCCATCTTCTTATCTTCATCTGTGATGTCTGTTGCATCCCATAATTTTTCGCATATAAACCAATGTCTTCTTGGATCCTCGTCTCCTTCATAGAGGGGAATATTATTGAGTCTATGGGTGATTTTAAGAACCCCTCCTAAATTTATATCTATAATAAATGGGTGAATCCCCATGATACATAGGAAAAATTGAAGGTTATTTTATCAATAATATAATATGTATATATATTTTTTTGGCGAATCTTTTGGTCGATTATATAATCTTGTAAAATCTTGGTGAATCTTTCACTGAATTATAAACTCTTGTTAAATCTTGGGGAATATTTCATTGAGTTATAAAACCTTGTAAAGTCTTGGCGATTTTTTTAATAAAGTATAAAACCATATATAATAATAGGAAAATGTATTCATTAAACTGTAATATACTAATTTTACATATTTGGAAAAATAAACATAATTTGTCCATCCTCTAGACAATGCTACAAGCATTAGGGGTTATGTTTGTCAAGGTTCTCACTATACACTCTTGCATATCCCTCTATCAGTGTTGATGGCTTTTCACCACAAAGTTCATATGTGTTGATCCTGACCACCACTTTCGTCAAGCTCGGGATATATTAATCTTTTCTCTACCACTTCTATTATGTACTCTTTATTACCGATTCATCGAAAATGAAAGCACCCTTCAAACGATTTCATCATGGGATGTTCTTAAATAGGAGCGCGCATAATTCTATCCATAAATAACTCCAAAAGTATAAGAATATTGATAGGTCACATTCCATGCATGACTTCCTCTCTAATCATCAATTTGTACTAAAAAAGAACCCCTTTCCAAGGAAGAGAGGTCTCTTTTATCCCTTATATTTTTATTGTCTTATAAAAAAGTAAAGGGACACATAACTTTATAACAAATGTTGGGCATAGATTAGGCCTTAGTAAAAGAGATAGTCTAAATTAGACTTCCATAATTCAACATGAAAAATAAGAGAGGTAGATTAAGTAAGGGATATTATGTCATCATGTATATCTATACATGACATTAGCACGATGCACCGTCAAAGTCCTATCACCCATTTTAATCCCATTAAGGGTAGCACATGCTATGTATGTCACTTGATATAGTGCCTTTGGACAACTATTCTTGTAGGAGAGCCATGGAATATTCTATTCCAAACCTCTTTGCATTGTTTTGAACATTAACGATAAGTGATTTTGTATTATTGAGGTAAAATTAACATTGAAAGGATCCTAAATTTCAGCTAAATATTATCGCAAGCTCACCTGTAGAAATTTATTTTGTTAACAATTCAACCAACAATTGTTCAATTGATTAATTCACCAATGCAAGTTTCCTTTGTTATGCAACTAGGGAAGCAAAAGAAACTTAATACATTTATGGAGGAACAGAATGACATTCAAGGACCCCACAAGAGTACCTCTATAGTTGTCAAGTCCAACATCACATATATTTGGTACTTAGAAACTTGTTGTTCAACAAAAATCTGTATTACAAATCCATTCTAGGAAAAGAGAAAACATAGTGCTAGATTTAAGATATCCTGCTAAAAGGACACATCAAGCTAAGTGATTTGTCTTGTGGAAGTCCCATTCCACCTGCAACAAAGAAAGATGCTACATAGCACCTCTACAGTGACTATTTTTCCCTCAACAAAATTATAGTCAATGATAGATATCCAATCGCGTATATTGAAGACCTTCTAGACACATTGAAGGGAGTCGAGATCTTTTACCAAGATTGACTTTAAGTTTCACTACCATCAAGTTTAAACCAACACTTTAAATGTTTGAAACACTAGATTCAAAGAAATATTTAAACTATTTGAGGTCTTGGTGATACCCTTTGGCATAACAAAGGAACCAACAACCTCCATGCAATTGATGAACGATGCTTTGCACCCATTTATAAATAAATTCATTGTGGTCTACCTCAACCATGTTCCTATCTTCAATAGGACATGATATGAACACTTACAATGTATTGTGCAAGTCTTTCAAACTTTGCACCAACATAAGTTCCTTTATAACCTAGAAAAATAAGCATTTTCCATGAAGTACATAATATACCTTGGATTCATTATTGATTAAACAAGTGTGCATGTGGATCCAAAGAAAATATAGGCCATCCACAATTGGCCTACCCCAACCAACATCAACAAGTTATGAAGATTCCTCTACTTGGCACAATTTTACAGGGGATTTTTCTTGGGTTTCCTTTGATGTTACACATCCCCTACATCAGATCTTGCATGAGAATGCCAAGAAACTCATTTTCAAATGGGATCACATGTAACAAAAAATATTTGAAGAAGTTAAGGTGCCCTATGCTAGTCTTAATCCTACTTAATCTCCATCGGGAATTTGAGAATCAAACCAACACCTCTTAGTATGCACTTGGCATTGTTCACATCCACCATGGACACCCAATCACATACCATTCAAAAACATTCATTGATGTTATCTGCAACTATTCAACCTACAATCATGATCTCTAAGTGATTGTTTAACATGTCAAAAAATGGTGATAATACATACTGGGTAAGGAGATTTGTTTTCATTCCAACCATAAGCCTTTGCAGATTGTGTTGACACAGAGTAAGTTGCAGAGCACACAATGACTTAAATGGATTGCATGCTACTGTAGTTTCACCTAGTAATCAAGCACAAGTGTGAATTATCCAATTGTGCAACAAAATAGAGTAAACCACCAATGAGCACATTGCTAGTCGTTTTGGACATGTGCACATCAGATCATGATTAGTGGCATCAATACACTGAAAACCACCATTTTCATACATCTATGCATATCACAACTCTAGGAAATCTAGTGGAAATTTCTAGCTGCGCAACAACTTGTATTTCCATGTAAATTTGTGTGTACTCGAAAGGGAAAATGCAACAAGCTAATATAGGAATACCTTATCCCAATTCAAGAGGTCACTTTGAGATACATAAGGTTCTCGTAGTTTTGTAGAAACACTCCTATTGGTTTGACCCTTATGAAAACATGGATAAATACATGAAGGCCTTTGTTTCTTGCACAATAAAAAACTGGCCAATAGGAAGTAGGGACTATACACATCTCTATTCAATCCCAGGTAGCCATGAGATTCTATCTTTGTGAATTTTCTAATAGGCCTACCAACAACATGAAAAAACCATGATGCAGTGTCTATTGTCATTGATAGGTTCTTGAAGATGGTAGTACTTGCACCTTGAAAAAAAATTGACTTTACAAAAGACATAACAAAGTTTTTTTGCACACATATGGGTCAACTTTGGAGCACCAACATACATTGTGTCATACCATGAACCTAATTTCATCAACAATTTTTGGAAATCAATCTAGAGCATGTTAGACACAAGGATTGATATGTCCATAGTCTTTCACTTGCAAAATGATGGGAAAGAAAAAATTGTGAACCAAACTATTGTTTACCCACTGTGCATGTACAATCATAGGCACGCTCACATTTGGGATGAAAAACTTGCTTTCATTTAGCACAAATCCACACAATGTTGTTCTTTAAAAGTCCGATATGAATATCAACCCACAATGTTAATCAATCATGCATTCCCTAGGCCCATAATTGTAGGCACTTTTGCATTGGTGCAAAAAAAAATCGATAATGAAACACACTTCATTGAAAAAATATAGAGTGTTCAACACCAATTTCAAGACATTCTAACGTAGGAAGCTAATAGGTACAAGTAGTTCCATGCCAAGCACCATGTCCCATGAAAATTATCATTTGGAGGGGAATAAGGTTTGGCTTCACATCCAAAAGAAGCAATTTAAAGGCCAACATCATAACCTACACCCACTAAAATACAGAGCATACACCATCACTGAGAAATGAGTCAACTATGATTTCAGGCTTGATTTCCCAGTTTATCTTGGTCTTCATCTAGTTTTTAACGTTGAGATCCTACAGAATTATTCATTACTTGAGTGGAGTGTTATGTACCCTAAGCCTCTAGCCAGCATTAATTTTGAGTTTAACATGTTGATACAATCAACACTTTAAAAAGTGCACTAGATTTTTCACACTTTAACAAGTGCACTATAATTTTCCCCTGTTTTTATCTAGTGTAATGGGAACTGATTCTTCTAGAACCCTCACAAATGCAATGGGGAATATTGTGAAGGATCAGACCTCATCACTAAGAGGGGGGGTAAATCAGTGACATATTTAATTTGTTAATTTTTCTTATATTAACGCAATCAATATTTTAACACAATACTTATCGTGGAACCTGTTAGCGATATTTCTTGTAAGGG
>ML783976.1:150638-165233 GCA_009831015.1 Picea engelmannii
CCCCCCCCCCCCCCACCTTTCTACCTTTAAGCCGGGGAGGGTCCAGAATCCGGGGTGCACCTCTTCGACGGCATAGATAAGCACGCCCGGATCAACGGCGATGAAGGCAATTTCGGAGCCCCCTGCCTTTCTACCTTTAAGCGGAGGGGGGGGTTCCGAAATCGGACTCGCAACTTTCCAACGACTGAGATCTTAGCGCCCGAATCGACGGCGCTCACGTGATCCACATCACCCTCTGCTACTCTTTGTTTAAGCACACGTGGGCCCTTCTCCCTTCGTATCACCTTCCAACCGTCGTTCTCCTGCTACCATGAGTCCTCCATTTACCTCTCCTCTATGGTCCGCGTGGTCTTCCTTCTTTCTCATCACCCACACACCATCTGTCGCGTGTCCCCTTCCCTCCAGGTCAGCCTCCCCCCAAATGTGTCCATCACATCTATTCCTCCACCTCCTTCGTTTATCGCATTTTTCCATGTGTCCCCCCTTGCAATCTCTCTCTCTCTCTCCGTTTTCGTGGCCTCATCACTTCGTTCCCGTACCCCACCTTCCACATTGTCCTCCCCGCATATCCTTTGAGCCGGCCGGTTATTCCAGGTGGCTGCATGGGATGCCCTCCACATCCAGAAGGTACCGAGTTGGCCGGGCCATCCTCAATCCCGATGTTGCAGTTATTGAAGCGGTTGGTGGTGGTTAGACATCGCCTCCACCTTAATGGGAAAGCACGGCCATGAATTTAAGACACGTCGATTTGCCATTGGAACTGTCAAAGAATTAAGATTGTGTCTGACATAAGTTGCACGATCTTTCATATGTTGACTGTCAGAAGCCATGCAGACACAAAGCTTTCAATGCAGCGTCTTGATTTCGTTGTTGTTGTTGTTTTGAGTATATGAAGGCGTTTTCGCCATTTTTGTATCTATCGATGGTTGAGCTGAGCTCCCGGTTGTAAATCTTTAATGAAGCACTGATACTCTGGTTATGTATGCACTCTTGAGACTTCTTGCCTGATGAATGCCAGTTTCTTTTACGCCTTTGTTACACTGTGTTAGAATCGCTCGGAATCGGAGGATCTAGTCGAGCTATAGTTGTTATAGGATGATGTTGGTAGGATCATTGTAGCAGTTATGATGTTTCTAGCTAGCTCTTGTGATTTTCTCAACACTGAGTGACTTGGAATTGGAGGATCCAGTCAAGCCCTCCTCGGTTTCTTGAGACCCTGAACCAAGCGGATCTTGCATTCAGTGTCTTTCTTCTGCAAATAGCCGTAAGCATGTTTCCCAAAGCTACTTGTTCATTTTCCCCACTAATTCTTCCACCTACTCACCCTTTTATCAACTTACTAGTTGAAGTTGGATCAAGACCTCCTTTGTCACCATATATACCAGACTCATTCCCCGAGTTAGAGTGATATCTCCTTGATTTTTCCTCCATTAGATCACCCCTTTAAAACAAATCGTGACATTAACTGATGGGCGTCGGGCTCTGCTCCTGCAAGCAATCCAGGAGTGACTTTCGTCGCCAACATTTTTGGCGCCGTTGTCGGGGACGAAGTTGAATATTTTCCCCGGGATTGAACGACAAAGATCAACTGATTCTGAGGGTGCATCAGATATCAGAAATTGAAGATTGCTACTGTGCAGCTGGCAACTCCATTGTGATGACTCCGCTGAGGAGAACCCGCACTATCAACTGTGGCTTCGAGAGGCAGACATACGAGGTCTAACCCACACTTGCCTTTAGCTACACCAGAAGCTGACGCGGAAGCAGTGCGCAGAAAGGGAAAGAGATCTGCAAAAGAAGTTTTCATCGATGAAACAGGTAATACACCCTCCCCTTCTGTGAGAACTCCACCCAATTGGGAAAACCACAAACACTTCTCTTATTAACTGCAAAATTATGTATTTACATTTTATAATAAGGAATATATTCTTCTTCTTAGATCAACACCCACTGATCAGGATGCACCCACACCCCTTTTCACCAACTCCAACCAGTAGGAGGATTCATCCCCCTATTTAGTCAGCTACAACTGACAAGGAAGCACCTACTCCCCTGCAGGCACCAACCTGCCCTTGCACCACCATGCCTCCCTTAGTTTTAACAATCTGACAATGATATATGCAGTCCTTTAGTGATCTTATTTATTGGGCACTCGACTTCATCTTCTTCTGCTCTGTCTCCTTTTTATTTAATCTTCAATCTTCATTAAGAGACACACTTTTCTTCTTTTGTTCTTTGGCAATTAAATAGGCCTATTATCACACCTTTTCACCAAACAACATGTATGTTCAAAATAAATGTTCATAACAATCACACCTCTTCATTTTTCAGACTAATAACTTTGATTTTATTTTTCTTTTGATGTCTTCTTAAAAACATAATAAAATTGCCCTCCTTCTTTTTTCTTAAATTAGTATTACAGTCTTTTCATAATCCCATATTTTGATCTATCTCTAATCTAGTGACAGGGCTTCCATCAAGACAAAAACAATTCTCTAGTCTTTCAAAACCATACACACATCTGATATAAGTCTTTTACAAAGTTATACTACTTCTTTATCGATTCTGATATAATTCTTTTATTGATTCTAATATAAGTTATACACACATCTAATATAAATATTTTACAAGATTATACTACTTTCAGGTTTCAAAACATTAATATTAGTTGTGATTTGAAGCAATCTTTACCAAGGTCGTATACTAATGTTGCTATTGTCGTTGTGTACATGCAGGGTTTTGATACTGTTTGATGAAACCTCCATAGCAACAAACCATCTTGGCACATCCCTATAAAGCAAAGGTGTCTATGATCTCCAGTAGAATGGATATGAATGCATAATGGTGCCTAAACTAACCAATCTTCCCTTAGCCTTTACAGTAGATATAATATCTTTATCAGCATCCTTTACATATTGTCCTTTGAAGTCAACAATATTTTCAATAAAGCATCCATTTGCATCAACTAGGATTAGAAGATCCTCTAAACTCGATGAACCTCCAGTCTTGGCATTTTATGCCAAAAACTCAATAATATTGACAATATTTTTTACTGACTAACGAACCTTTTAAGCGCATGGACGCTCATATGATTGTCGTTCTTTATTGTTTTATAAAAAAATGACCAACGTCATAGTCATTTTGCCCAAAAGGTAGGGGGCCTGACAGGTCGTCCTGGGCTCGAAACTGGTGAGCTTCTCATGGAGTCCAAACACCTAGATCCCCCACCATACCTCTGCACTCCATGTCAAATAGTCATTTTGAGAATAATATTTATAAACCCATAATAAAACTTCTACACTTTGCATGTGGGACTAAACGTTGATGGGCAATTAGATCAACATTGTCGATCTCTTGATCGGACGGTTGTTGAGTCTCCATAACAGTTTTGATTAATTCATGATTCATTGTCATTTGACGAGCATATGACTATTGGCAAGATCAACTAGATAATGCAGTTGGATGTATAGATCCTTGTCATGACCACGATCCAATGATACGAGTTATGATGCAATGTATATTGCCTTACGCACGCAGTCATGAGTAGAACGATAATGCCTGGAAATCGCTCTCAAAAAGTTTTTGTTCTTAAGTTGATAATGAATGTAAGCATAAGGAATTGACCCACTTTCAAACCAGCAATCGAAAACATCATCAACACGCCTAAGAACTCCATATTTGGGACCTCTTCCAGAAGGAATCATGATGTGATCAATTTTATGTCAATGTAGATCAGCCACCTTGACACCTGAAAGCTCCTCTAGCTTTTCAATTGACCCCACAACAAATTTTTCCTCTCCATCATCACTAATCCAGATTGGGAGAGGTGTGCCCCAAAATCTACTTCGATTGACTACCCAATCCCTAGCATTCTCAAGCCAATTTTGAAATAATTTTTCCTTAACATAATCAGGAACCCATGTCGTCTATCTATTGTTCTCCAATAGTTTGTCTTTAATATTCTCCATAGGCAGGAGCATAGTACACAACACCAGTACCACTATCATCCTTCTTAAATCTCATAGGTTCTACCCGTACAACTGGTGAATTGATAAGATATAACCGGAGAGGATCAAATCCATAGTTTTCCACAACTTCTATTGGTGGGGGATAGTTCCTTAGTATTTTTCTCATTTTCTTTCCATCCCCAGCTAAAACAAGACCATTGCAAATCATATTTTTGAATGTTGGTTCACCAAACAGAGAATTTGATAACACCATAAGAGTATAGAACCATCCACGAGTTTGATCAAGGCCTTTTTCAATAAAATTCCTTGGGAAATAATTGTTGTCACTTGAATTATCCATGTCTTGTAACCCCTGGAGGATCATAGTAACTAAAAATATTCTATGAGGTGGCCTTCATTGCAAAGTACATTGATTATTTAGTAGCTTCATTAGGCATGGTGCCCTTTAATTCTATTTCCTTGCATAATTTTAAAGATTCATCCAAACACCCTTCTTTGCATAGGCAGTAGATTACTTTTTCACAAACAACTTCATGTTCCAAATAAAATTAAGCAGAACTTTCCATTGGCAAATATATTTTTATTTAAAAAGAATTGATCCAACTTTTTTGTCATTGTTGACCTTAGGGACAAGGCAAAGTTCTTCTGCAAATAGTACTTAAAAATTACAAGGCTACTCTGTCTTCTTTCATGCACATTGTCAATGCTAAGTGTCTCTCCTATTTATGAAATCTAGGCCAAGGCCATCAATGCCAACCTATAATGCCATATTGCCAACATATTTCTTTCTGAGGGAAAATTATTTTTGTTCTGTGTATGGAATTCTTGTGCAAGTTTGTTTTATCTATAATATGTCTGCAATTTTTCTAGTGTTCCTTCAAAGGTTCTGAGCCAATTTCCTTTATATCTGGAAGCCCTGTGAACTGTTCATCGATTCCATCTCTATTATAGACTGCATGAAAAGGCTCAAATTTGAACATGACCTATCCTTCAATGTCCACCATACAAATTATTTTACCTCTATGTGTTGACATAGCATATTCTACTTTAAGATTCAAATCTGAATCTTTACAATGTAACTATTGTCCATAGTGATCTGGTGAAATCGTTGTGAATTTCTAAGATAATCTATAAGGAATGAATTTTAAATTCTTTGCCCCTGCACACTTTATTTTTTTATGTGGCAACATTGAGCATTGAATCTGATGCCCTAATTTTTCCTCCAAGGGTTTTCAATTCATAGTGTGAATATTTCTATGTTCATTAAAGATTTATTATAGTGAATGATTGCCTCATCTCTTTGTACTTTTAGTATGTATTCTATATGAAGATCGACAGTTGGAGGGTAGCCTTTAACTTTGTAGTCAAGCATTCCATGTTGTGGTCAATCATTCTATGTTTTGATTCACCAACCACCTCTGACCACATTATGCTCAGTGAAATTTAGTGTGCATATCGATATTGAAAGTAAATTTAGTTAACATGAGAACATAATATAAATAGAATTTGTGCTTCTAAGTTTGTAGTGGAAAAAAGATAAACAAATGATGTAAATATTCAATGATATTGGTTGTTGGTTGAGATTTTTATTTGAGTTACAGAGCGGCTGGTTAAAAGAAAGACTATATGTGCCTGGAAAATCAACTCAAAAGTGTTAATAGATTGTACAGATCATTATGCTACTATATAGATCATGTATGTTGGGATCTACCTATCACTAGTGAGATGCACGTGGCCCAAGACCTATCTAATAGTGAATAAACACTGTAGAAATTCATTGTAGTATTCAAACGTTATGTTAGAGTTCACACTTGAAAATCAAGTTATATTAGTCGGGAAAAATGTTGAATTGGTTGAACAGTCTCCCAACCTAAAAAGTACATGCAAGAATAGAGGAATGGATTTACCAATCGACACAGTAATGAAAGATTATCTACAGTTTTAGATTTTGGGGACATTTTTGTTCATAGTAGATAGATTTTTTATTCTCTCTTATATATGCTTGTGTCCCTAGGACCTGTGTACACCTATGCATAGGAATGCTCAATACTTGATAATATGTTTGGAGTAGACTTACTGGTTTTATTGACCGTATGGTGTTCTTAATTAAATGTCAATTCCATACCCTCATACATGATAGAATCCAATGAAAATATTGCAATTTTTCCAAACTCTGAAATGGTGAAAAATGTTGATCACATTGCTGACATAGATTTTGTGCCAATAGTATAATTGTATAAGTCTTGCAATACCTGTAGAGTTATGCATGGCATGAATCCTTTAAAGACTATAGTCTTGAAGAAGGATTGTGGTATAAATTTAGTGATGTTTGTTTTAAAAGGAGAGTTACAAATAAATTGTATTTAGTAAGCTCGTAGCTCTGAAGTTGGACACTTTGGAGTGATAAAAATCTTGGCTAATTTTTGAAGCTAGTATTAGTTGCAGATGCAAACTGATGTGAAGAAATTTGTATACGGTTGTTTGCTATGCAGTAATTCAAATCCAAAAATTGGGAGTTGATATTTTTCTCTCCACATCCTATTCGGTAATCCTAATTGGTAAAGGCCCTGGGCACTGTTAATGGGCATTGCTTATAGATCCTGTGAGATAGGAATTTATTTCCCTAGTTGAAATAGTGTAACTGGGCAATAAGCAGGAAAACACTTCTTCAAAGTTCATTCATGTATTGGTACATTTTTCGATGCATAATATTATTTTTGACTGAGATAGTACAGTCTTAAGAATCTTTGGGACTACCCTATGGGTTTATGGATACATACTTGAATAAAAGTGCAACTTTCTTGCAGCAGTTCAAACTGGTAACTAGGTAGAAGAAACGTACTCGAGATTGAAACTAATGTTTCTTCTTTGACAACTTAAATGAAGTTGGATGTAAATTATTGGCATATTTCCACTACAAGGGAATAGGTAATGAAGTATTGAGTGGAGGAAATGTTCATTCTAATATGACAATGATTTAGAAACAATGTAGAAGATATTTGTTGATAACTATTTTGTCTTCTTGTTATAATTGGTTGAAAACAAAAAGCATTCATAGTGTGTTCTGTACTTTCACAAACTACAGTTAATCTATAAGAAAACTTTTATGGTTTTACAATGAAATGTTCAGTTGACAGTTTTCGTTGATGCAAGGCGCGGGATCAATTGTTTTTTAAAAACACATCTGAGGAAGTTACAAAAAATCTGTGATCATGTGAAACTGCAATATCATTGACAGCTAACTGATGCTCCTGAAGATGTGCAACTAGAATTCCCTGAGATAACCATGTGCCATTACGAACAGATGTTCGAGAATAAGAAGACAACATCACTGCTTCAGATGATGATGGGGAATATGCAAATTGATCAACTAATAATGAGAAGTCTTTATCAACAATGTCCAAAAGAGTTGTATCTTCATTCATGTGTGTTCTTGCAGCTCCATTTCTAATGACCTTACTAACTTGTTTTGGAGCAGAAAAGTTGTCATTCAACATAGAACCAGTAAAACTTTTGGGTGGGAAAGAACCTACCATAATAAGTGATCTGTGCATTATCTCTGCAAAAGGCATGGAAGAAGCTCTTTTCAGCATAGCTTCTTTTTTTTTTGGCTTGATCCATTTTATTTTTGCTTATTATTTAACTGCACAAGCAGTCTGTCTCTTGTGCCACAATCTTCAGCCAACTTTGCTTCATGTAGCCATTTTTGTTGTTTAACCTCATCTAATGCTTTTGTTGTATTGTTTATTTTATTTGTTGTATTGCTTCTTGGAGTTATTGTGCAATAATTATTTACATGTAGCCTCAGCATTTGACAAACTAATTTACACACCAGTCTAAGAGTGGAAGCCTTGATATTCTCCTTTGAAATGGTCAGTGCTTTATGAACCATTGAAACAGATAAAAGTTCTTGCATAAATGCCATAGTGCTACTACATTCATTTTCAAACCTTCATTGTCCAGCATACCGGCCTTTTCCAAGTTTTCACACTTATTAACAGCATCTTTTGCTTTCCCTATCTGGAAAAGGGATTGAACTATATTAAATGATACATCATAGTAAGATAACCTACAATGTTTCCAAAACCAAGAGTATTTTGATATGTGTGTGGCTCAAAAATTTTGGTACTTGTTCTTTTATAAGCTTCAACTTCTCTTTGGAACCTGTCTTGTTGATGCCACTTAGCCATGATTACAAGGCATCTTCTGTGACTTGAAACAACTCAATATCTATCTTTGATACATCCACATAATCATAATGAGCTCTCTCCAAAACCCTCTCTATGCTGTCAGAACTATGCAGTAGAGTCAATACGGTTAATTCCATTAATGTCTATTATCACCATCACAGATCTATTGTCAATTTCAATGCCAACCAACAACAATGTCTCTCATCTATTTGACGAGTACCAATGCCAACCAACAGCAGTGTCTCTCATCTATTTGGCGAGTACCAATTGTTCTCTTCTTCACGAGTACCAATGCCAACAATTGTAAAAGCGCCTATGCTAAGAAGTCCTCTCTGGACTAGCAAGTAGTTATTTAGCATGGTTTTACCAACAGGTTTTAACTGCACAAATTTGAGAAAAGAAAGTAGTTGCTTGCATGTTATTGGTTTCTTCCCCTAGAACATATTATGGTCTCCAATTATGGGTTATTGATGTACCATGGTTGTTATTGAAGCACTCTTTATATTGTGTCATATCTTAGTGCTATGGTGACACACTTAGTGCGTTGGTTTATTACTAAGTGGGAGTGTTCTACATGTTTTTTTGTTGTGATGTTATAGTCACTACATGATAATTGACCATGTGTATGTGTGTGAGGTGTTCCAATGCTTTTAATGTCAATAAACAAGTCTAAGCAATGAAAATAATCCCTATAACACTAGCCATAAATGGACTGGGATGCAAGGTGTTGAGCCACAATAAGCATGAAGATGCAATACAATATCTAACAACAATGCTTTGAGTGAGAGAGAGTATTAATTGAGAGTTTGTATTACTTGCAAGCAGAAGACTAATGTTGTCTTGTTTCCTTGGGAAAATGGAGTCAAGTAACACCTTAAATGGAAAGTTAGATAGCCAAGAAGACTTGGAAGTTTGAAACCCTAGGACTATACCTTCATATACATAGGATTAAACCTCACAAAGACTAACCCTAGAGTTTATACCTTCATAAAACCTAGTGCCATCTCCTTGTTCACATGTCACAACTTGATTCATATTTGAAGAACCCTGGCAAACCAAGCAATTTGGGTCGAAGTCCACATGTTGATGATAATAGCAGAAATCCTACATCCTACAGAAGGAATGGGTTTGAAAATGGCAGTGTAATTGGTGTTGTTATTTGTTAATGGGGATGCATCAAATGGTGTTGGAAATGCCATTGTGAATGGTCCTGTTAATGGTGTTATGAAAATGAATCCACCTCCTAGTTTCTACTCAAATGTGAATGAGAATGGTATCCATGCCTAAATAAGACTAAACTAATTGAGTTTGGATTGTAAATCTTTGGTGCTTTTAGTTTGAGTCATTGTTAGCATCATTTTTTCTTGAATATTGCAATTAAGTGTTGCTTGTTCTCAAGCTCATAAGAGGACCAAACCTACAATTTGTGGAATGTTTTGTACAAAAGATAAAGTGGGGTATCTGAGATGTCGAACTTAACTATTAGATATGACCACGGAATATATATTGTTATAGATTCTTGACTTGATGTTGTCAGGCTATAGGGTATTGGAAAACAAATTGTTTTGTGTTCTTCCTGACTTTTGACAATTCTTTGTAGTGACTGCAGTTGATTCTTCAGTGAATGCTAAGAAAAGAGATAAGAATAGCATTTGATCATGACACCACAGATGACCGTGCTAATATTGATGATTTTGATGAAATACTTCTTATTCCATGAGCTAAGAAAATAACTAAGAATAACATCTGATCATGACACCACATATGACCGTGGTAATATTGATGCTTTTGATGAAATAATTCTTGCAATATTCAAGGCTGCAACAATTAAAACATGTGGAAATGACAACAGTTATAAAACTAATCAATCTCATCTCAGAGTGATTCGCCAACCACTAAAGAGAGGGAAGATACATAATCAAGATTAGTCATTGGATGAGAAGGAGTACAACTAGGTCTCATTGACAATACCAATGCATGAGCTGATATAAGCACTTTTCGTCAACAATTTCAAAGAACAAATGATTCAAAAAAATTCCTAAGCCTATGCTACCAAGTGAGATAAATCTCTGTGTAAACATTCTTATCCCAATATCTCACTAAGTCATTCATATAACACCTAAATCAATGACATGATGCATTCATAATCATTGATAAGTCTGCAAGAGAATGTAAATTGAAACTCAAAACTTTCATGGGCTTACCTTGATGTGATTTTCATGTACTCTTGTGTAATAATGAAGCATGCTTATCCTTCATTCACTTCCACCTTCATAGTGTTGGTCATTGTCCTAACATTGATGCTTTTAAGAGTAATACAACCATCAATACCTTAAACATCAATTCATTGATGTAGCATACACTAATATTTCAACCAAGAAAACTTTAAAAGACAAAAAAGACAATGTGTGTTGTTATTCATGGTATGGAATGGAGGTTTGCAAGGTAAGTGGCAGTAAAGTATGGGTAATGGAGGTATTTATCCAATCAAAAAAGGGGTTTGCATATCATTCTTTATGGAATCTGAAATTCAACCACCATATTTATGAAAGTATAATTGCATTAGAGGAATGTCGGTCTCATGCTAATAGGTTTCTTATGATGTACGCATAGGAACCTAGCGCATAGACCATTTTTCTCTTCACTTAGATAAGTAGAGCTCATTTCCCTTTCTAAATAATCAATAAGTATTTTCAAAGAAAATACAAAATAAACATAGTAGATCCTAAAAGGTGAAGATGCTCAAGTGATGCCAAAAAATGAAAGGAAATAAAAAAATATTTCCTTGACCATCATGTTGATTAAGGTTGGTTGTCATTGATGTCAACCCTTGAAGAAATCCACATAGCACAAAGGTTTGGATAATGGATCCAATATTTTTTTATGTAAATATGACTCATTATTTTTTTTTCATGGTTGATAAGAAGTAAATATGGATGAACTCCAAAGTGGTCCCCTTAGGGTGAAAGCCCTCACGGGAAGACGTTTTGCGGAGTAAGAGAACCCATGCTTAATTTTGGAATAATGAGATGAAAGACAATGAATTTTTAAGGGAAACTGTCTTATATGGATATTGATTGTCATGTCATTTTCAATGGTATGTATAGCGTCACATAACTCCTCACAGTTAGAGAGTTATGACCATGTGAAGTTGGAGAACCCGGGTTTGGGTAATGGACCCAAGTTTGTTTGATGGGTAACAGTATGTTTTTTTATATATTTGAAGGTAATAATATTCTATATGGATATTACATGTCATTCCATTTCTGGTGGTATGTGGAATGTCACATAACTCCTCGCGGTTTGAAAGTTATGGCCTTACGAAGTTGGAGGACCCTCATATGTCATCTAGAAGCCCCAAAAGGTCAAAGTGGTTTAAGAGATTTTAGAAGGTAAATAATAAAGTGAAGTGATGATTGTACTATAATTCAAAGTGAATACAAAACAAATTGTTTAAATAATAAATTTAATGGAAAAATTAGAAGTGTGTTAACCCTAAAATAAGGAAAGTGGGTAAAGTGACCTAGAAAATGTTTTTAAGGAAGCTACTTGGAGAGTATAAATAAGAGGCAAGGCTCTCTCATTTAATAAACACTTGAGAAAACTGAATAACTATAGGTGTATGAGGTAACCAAAGGATATCTAAGTCGAAATTATGAGGAAAGTGAAGAAAATAAGGCCGAAATGCAAGGAAGTATAAATTCTTTTGATAGTGCTTTCTAAGGTATGTTATTTACAGGTCATCTCACCAATTTCGCTATAACTTTTTTTATATAATGATTATGATCATGACATTGCTATTCCATTGAGAAAAAATATCCAATTATCTATGGTAAACAATTCATCTTGTGGGTCTTTATATTTTGGGAGTTACACTCCGTGGAAAATAGGGTTTGTGGCTAGTCCTGAAACTAGTCAAAAACAGGTGTTTCGGGTAAAAACGTCATATATTCTTCATAACAGATCCAAATTTAGTGAGACCAAATGTACTGGTTAGGGTACCATATGTATTATTATTTTTAATAGTTTCAGATCAATTCAAAAAATATTTCATGCAGGACACGCTCTATAAGGTCGCTCTCCAAAATAAGCCAGAATTCAGCAAGGTATGCCAGTTTTGCTATAACTCCTTTTCTAAGAGGTTCCAAGTAGTGAAACCTGGAGGAATTGCATAAAAAAAACTAAAGAACATTTTGTATCAGTTTCATATCTTTATACATTACAGGTACAAAGTTATGATTACGTCAAGTTAGGGTTGTTGACTAATCCAAAACTAGGCATGTGAGACTAAAAAAAAGTTTGATGAAAATGCTAGTCTCTTGTTGTTAAAGTTAAGTAAGGTTTGCAAGAATGTGATCATATACCCCAGGTCTATTATAGAGCTACAAATCACATTTGGATGATGAAATTGATGAGGGATTTAGGTACATGTTGAGTACATGGTTGAGACAAGTAGTTGATGAGTTGGCACATAGATGAGGTGTATAGCTTATGATGTTGGTACATATTGATGAGTCATAGTTGATCAGTAGTTGACACATGATTGGTACATACTTGGTAAATGGTTGTATGCACTTTTTTATGGTGAAGGTTGATTACAAGTTGTTTGGTACAGGTTGGTGCACGTTTGAAGCACTTCTTTATGGTACAAGTTGATTACAGGTTGAGGTACAGGTTGATGCATGGTTGATGTATGATTCATATTTATTGATACAGGTTTACAGTGGCATATCTCACAGTGATAGTTTGACAGTGGTTCCATAATTCTACTTCTACTTCAGGGCGGTTGGATGAGGCAAGGACAGGTGGTTGTAGCCACCTTTCGGTTGTAGCTGGAGAACATAGGGGGTTGTAGCCTCCTTCTGGTTGTAGCGAGAGAATTGGGGAGTTGGAGCTTCCTTCAGGTTGTAGCCTGAGAAACTAGGGGTTTGGAGCCTCCTTCCAGTTGCATCTGGAAAACAAAGGAAGTTGGTGCTTCCAATGAATGTAATTCTTCAAGACATATAAGAAAAATCATTCTTTGGTTTTCTCCCAATTTGGGTTTCCACGTAAAACATTGGTGTATTGTGTATGTGTTTGATTGTTCATTGCTTATTTACTCTGCAGGTATTGGATGATAATGCTTCATTGATATAACACTTGGATTTTATGGTTAAAAGGGATTAAATTGCTCTATTACTGATTCACCCCCCTCTCAGTAATCCAACAATTGGTATCAGAGTCGGTTCCTTAAGGAAATAGTTTAACCACTCGAAAGAGATCATGGATTATTATGAGAATGGAGTACCAATGTTTAATGGTCAGAATGGTTTTAAGTATGAGATGTGGATCATAAGGATGAAAGTATTTTTATAGGCACAGGGACATTATATTTGGCTATCAATTGTTACAGCATATGATAGTTAAAAAAGGGCAAAGACTATAGACAAGAAGGAATTGAGGAAAAATAACAAAATAGCAATGGATTTCATCTGGAAAGGATTACCTAATCCGGTAAGAGAAAATATTGGTAAATGTTCATCAGCAAAAGAACTTTCAGATAAGTTACATGACATATATTCTTCACCCATCACAGATTCAGAAAATGTCAAAGAAGATCCAGATACAAATCAAGAAGAATTATGTTCACCATGTCAAGAAGATTCAGAAGATGAAGAGTACATAATCACCAGAGGTATATTGTTTTGTGTTAATTGTGAAAAATATGTACATCTTGAAATAGAATTCCATGAAGGAAATGATGTTGATTAAGGTTGGTTGTCATTGATGTCAACCCCTGAAGAAAGACTCGTAGAAAAAAGGTTTGGGTAATGGACCCAATAGTGTTTGATGTAAATATGACTCATTATTTTGTTGTCATGGTTGATAAGAAGTAAATATGGATGAACTCCAAAGTGGTCCCCTTATGGTGAAATCCCTCACGGGAAGACGCTTTGTGGAATAAGTGAATCCATGCTTAATTGTGGAATAATGAGATGAAAGAAAGTGAATTTGTCAGGGAAAATATCCTAGATGGATAGTTCTTGTCATATCATTTCTGGTGGTATGTGGAATGTCACATAATTCCTCACGGTTAGAGAGTTATGGCCATGAGAAGTTGGAGACCCCAGGTTTGGGCAATGGACCCAAGTTTGTTTGATGGGTAATGGTATGAGTTATGATATATTTTCAGATAATACTATTCTATATGGATAGTACATGTCATTCCATTTCTGGTGGTATATAGAATGTCACATAACTTCTCAGGGTTTGAGAGTTATGGCCTTACGAAGTTGGAGGACCCTCATATGTCATCTAGAAGACCCAAAAGGTCAAAGTAATCAAAGTGGTTTAAGATATTTTAAAAGGTAAATAATAAAGTGAAGTGATGAGTGTATTATAATTCAAAGTGAATACAAAATAAATTATTTCAATAATAATTTTAATGGAGAAATTAG
>ML783976.1:165558-180939 GCA_009831015.1 Picea engelmannii
GTGTGACAGTGGTTCCATCATTCTACTTCTACTTCAGGGTGGCAGGACGGGGCAAGGACAGGTGGTTGTAGCTGGAGAACATTGGGGGTTGTAGCCTCCTTCTGGTTGTAGCCAGAGATTTGGGGAGTTGGAGCTTCCCTCAGATTGTAGCCTGAGAAACTAGGGGGTTGGAGCCTCCTTCCAGTTGCAGCTAGAAAACAAAGGAATTTGATGCTTCCAATGAATGTAATTCTTCAAGACATATAAGAAAAAGCATTCCATGGTTTTCTCCCGATTTGGGTTTCCACGTAAAACACTGGTGTACTGTGTATGTGTGTGATTGTTTATTTATTACTGCTCATTATTGGATAATAATTCTACATTGATATAGCATTTCAAGAAAAAGGATTATAATTACGTTATTACTGATTCACCCCCCCTCTCAGTAATCCAACAAATGAGACAGGAAAAATAATTGAAAAGGAAGACAATTATGAAGAAGAATTGATTAGTGTTTTAGATGAACTAAGAGAAGAAAACAATTCACTCAAGAAAGAATTGATGAAACAAAAGGAAAGTGTTCACATTTTTTAAGAAGCCCAACAGGTCATCGTGAACTTAATAACTCATCTAGAAGAATCCAGAAAGAATATCATTCACTCCCAAGTATGAAAATTTATTTTCTGGTCATTTTTTTTATTGTACTAACTTTGGACATAAGGTTGCATATTGCAGGGATTATAAAAGAAATGTTCAAGCAAGAAGCGCCTATGTGGCCACACGTAACATTGAGTGTTACAAATGTCATAACTATAGACACATAGCCAGTGATTGTAGAAGCATGATCGATACTTCCATGAAAGAGAATATTGATATCAGATATAAAAAAGTATGGATAAGAAAACAAGAAGAACAGGTGAACAAAGATCAGGTACCATAGATCGTAAGATTGGAAATAAAACGAGATGAAGAAAATTCTACAGAGAAAAAGAAGGATGTCAGATACAGAAAGGTTTGGAAAATAACTGAAAGAAAGGAAGGGAAAGTAAATAAGGAATAGTTTCAAGAGATTGTACTTTCAGGAATTGTAGTGAAAAATGAATCCACAAACAAAAAGAAAGAAGTCAGAGCTCGGAGAGATAATGAATCTACCCATGAAGATGATGATGAATCTACCAATGAAGATGATGATGAGTACACATCATAGCAGGAATTGTCCTGATCCATCCGGCTTATAGACTCCTAAGTAATATGAATATTAGACAGGGGGAGTTTATGTGATAGTTGTGACAGACCAAAGAACCATCCTTTGAGCAGCTTGCAGAGTTTGAGAAGACAGATTCAGAGAAATCAATTAGAAGAAGTACAGTTTGATAGTATAATGATAAATGGGTTATCATTATGGACAGTTGCACAAGTAGAGTCTTGGACAGTATGAACAGAGATGGATTCGTAAGAACACTTAGCAGGTTTGGATATATATATGATAGTGGATGAGAGCATGGATTCATAGATTGGTTCAGAGAGTGGTTCAAAGATAAAGGAGCATTATCGTAATGGATGATAATTACACAGGAAATGGATCAAACAATGCTAATGGATTACAAATTGATAGATATTTTTTGGAAACAAGTAGTGCATACATCAGTTCACATTCAAAATAGAGTAATGCTCTGAAACAACACTGACAAAACTCCCTACGAGCTATGGAAAGGAAGACCAGGAAATGTGAAGCACTTCAGAGTTTTTGGAAGCAAATGATACATCAAAAGAGAAGATGGCAGAATGGGAAAGTTTGACTCTTCTGTGGACAAAGGAGTACTTGTTGGTTACTCAAGTACAAGGAAATCATACAAGTGTTACAATCTAAGATTGAACAAAGTTGTGGAAAGCATCAACGTAACAATTGATGAAGCAGATAGACCAGAATCAAAGGAAGAAAATGAATCAATGAAACAACCCTTAGAAGAAGAAGCAGAAGATGAAAAGGAAGTAGAAGAGGAAGATGAAGAGAATCTGACAGAAGCAGAAGAGAAAATTCAGCAAGTGTCTCCAAAGACACCCAGTAAACGAGTACAAAAGAATCATCCTTCAGATCAAATTATCGGAAACAAAGATGTAGGAGTTGAGACTAGAAGAAGAATCCATTCACTAGAACAAACACACATAGAACTCTTATCTACAATTGAACCAAATTGTTTTGAAGAAGCCAACAAGGATGAATTTTGGAATAAGGCCATGGATGAAGAATTGGATCAAATAGAGAAAAATGACACTTGGAAACTAGTTCCAAGACCAAAAAATAAGAATGTGATCAGCACAAAATGGATTTTCAGGAATAAATTGAATGAATATGGACATGTTACAAGGAAAAAAGCTAGATTGGTATGTAAAGGATATGCTCAGATTGAAGGAAATGATTTTGAAGAGACATTTTCTCTAGTTGCCAAAATGGAAGCAATCTATTTTCTTTTAGCTTATGCATGCTCCAAAATGTTAAAGTATATCATATGGACGTAAAATCATCTTTTTTAGATGGGGAACTTGAATAAGAAGTCTACATTGAACAACCAGAAGGATTTCAATTATGAGAGAACACAAATTATGTGTGTAAATTAAACAAGGCCTTGTATGGTCTAAAACAGGATTCTAGAGCATGGTACTCTAGACTAGATAAGTATCTACAGTAGGTAGGGTTCAAAAAAGGAAGTACAGACAGCAACGTCTACATCAAGGTAAGTCAAGGTAATATTTTATTAATTGAAGTTTACGTTGATGATATTATTTTTGGCAATGATGATGACAGGTTAAGCCAAAAATTTGCAAAAGATATGCAGAAAGAATTTGAAATGTCGCTACTTGGAGAACTATCCTTCTTTCTGGGTCTTCAGATACGTCAAAGAAACCAAGGAATTTTTATTTCTCAAACCAGGTATATCATATAAATGCTAAAGAGGTTTGGAATGGAAGATTGCAAACTAGTTTGTCACTCCCATGCAAACCAGTTGCAAGTTGACAAAAGATGATGATTCAAAGTCTACATATCAAAGGAAATACAGGTCAATGATTGGCAACCTATTGTATGTGACAGCATCCAAACCAGATGTAATGCAGGCAGTTGGACAGGTGGCATGATTTCAAGCATCACCAAAGGAATCACATGTATTATCAGTGAAGAGGATTTTCAGATATCTCAGAGGAACAGAAGAGTTTGGATTATGGCATCCAAAAGGAAAGGATCTATCACTAATTGCCTACACAGATGCAGATTGGGTAGGTTATTGATGACTGATGAAGCACCAGTGGAGCAGTGTTCTACTTGGGTGAGTGTTTAGTATCAGGGATAAGCAAGAAATAATCATCAATATCTGTATCTACAGTCGAGGTAGAGTTTATTGCAGCAGCATCATGTTGTACACAAGTACTTTGGATGAAACAAACACTGACAGATATGCAGGTTGAGTATGATGAGCCCATTCCAATCGATTGTGATAATACAAGCTGCATCAGTATCTTGAAGAACCTAGTCATGCACTCCAAGACGAAGCACATTCCAATCAAGTATCACTTTCTACAGGAATAGGTTGCAGAAAAGAACATCAGATTTGAGTATGTGGGCACAAAAGAACAAGTGGCAGACATATTTACAAAACCACTTCCACGGGAATCCTTTGAATATCTTCGCCAAAGACTTGGAGTTATTTCTACTCCAAAATGAATGATTTTTGAATGCTTATCTTATTTGTCTTAGATATACACGAGGAAGCACCATAAGAGGACAGTTCAGTCTAGGGGAGAAACCCCAGATGGAAAGATACCTTTGCCACTGATGACAAAGGGGGAGAGATTTATCAGATGCAGAGGACGGAGGCATGGTTCCAGGGGGAGAAGATTTATCAGATGCATAGGATATAGGCATGGTTCTAGGGGGAGCATATTTATCAGATGCAGAGGATAGAGGCATCGTTCTAGGGGGAGCATGAGTGATATGATTTCAGTATTGCATCAGAGTGTTGCCATCAATTCCAAAGGGGGAGATTGTTGATTAAGGTTGGTTGTCATTGATGTCAATCCTTGAAGAAAGCCCTGTAGCACAAAGGTTTGGGTCATGGACCCAATATTATTTGATGTAAATATGACTCATTATTGTTTTTTCATGGTTGATAAGAAGTAAGTATGGATGAACTCCAAAGTGGTCCCCTTATGGTGAAAGCCCTCACGGGAAGACGCTTTGTGTAGTAAGAGAACCCATGCTTAATTTTGGAATAATGAGATGAAGGACAGTGAATTTGTCAGGGAAACTATCCTAGATGGATATTCCTTATCATGCCATTTCTGGTGGTATGTAGAACGTCACATAACTCCTCACGGTTAGAGAGTTATGACCATGTGAAGTTTGAGAACCCGGTTTTGGGTAATGGACCCAAGTTTGTTTGATGGATAAAGGTATGATTTTTTATATATGTAAAGGTAATACTATTATATATGGATAGTTCATGTCATTCCATTTATGTTGGTATGTGGAACGTCACATAACTCCTCACAGTTTGAGAGTTATGGCCTTACAAAGTTGGAGGACCCTCATATGTCATCTAGAAGCCCCAAAAGGTCAAAGTGGTTTAAGAGATTTTAGAAGGTAAATAATAAAGTGAAGTGATGAGTGTACTATAATTCAAAGTGAATACAAATTAAATTATTTAAATAATAAATTTAATGGAGAAATTAGATGTGGGTTAACCCTAAAATAAGGAAAGTGGGTAAAGTGACCTAGAAAATGTTTTAAAGGAAGCTACTTGGAGAGTATAAATAAGAGGCAAGGCATTCTCATTTAATACACACTTGAGAATATTGAATAACTATAGGTTTCTGAGGTAACCAAAGGATATCTAAGCCGAAATTCTGAGGACAGTGAATAAAAGAAGGCCGAAATGCAAGGAAGGATAAATTCTTTTGATGGTGCTTTCTAAGGTATATTATTTACAGGTCATCTCACCATTTTCGCTATAACTTTTTTTCTATAATGATTCAGATCGTGACATTGCTATTACATTGACAAAAAATATCCAATTATCTGTGATAAACAATTCATCTTGTGGTTCATTGTATTTTGGGAGTTACACTCTGTGGAAAATAGGGTTTGTGGTTAGTCCTAAAACTAGTCAAAAACAGGTGTTTCGGGTAAAAATGCCATAACTTCTTCATAACAGATCCAAATTCAGTGAGACCAAATGTGTTGGTTAGGCTACAGTATTTAGTATGTTTTGTAATAGTTTCATATCAATTCAACAAACATTTCATGTGGAACATGCTCTACAAGGTTGCTCTCTAGAATAAGCCAGAATTCAGCAAGGTATGCCATTTTTGCTATAACTCATTTTTTGAGAGGTTCCAAGTAGTGAATCCTGGAGGAATTGTGCAAACACACACTAAAACAAAATTTGTATCAGTTTCAAATATTTATACATTACGGGTACAAAGTTATTATTACTTCAAGTTAGGGTTGTTGACTAATCCAAAACTAGGCATGTGAGACTAAAGAAAAGTTTGATGAAAATGATAGTCTCGTGTTGTTAAAGTTAAGGAAGGTTTGCAGGAATGTGATCATATACACCAGGTCTATTACAGAGCTAAAAATCATATTTGGATGATGAAATTAATGAGGGCTTTAGGTACATGTTGAGTACATAGTTGAGATAAGTAGTTGATGAGTTGGCACATACATGAGGTGTATAGTTTATGATGTTGGTACATATTAATGAGTCATAGTTGATGAGTAGTTGAAACATGATTGGTACATACTTGTTACATGGTTGGATGCACTTTTTTATGGTACAGGTTGATTACAAGTCATTTGGTACAGGTTGGTGCATGGTTGATGCACTTCTTTATGGTACAGGTTGATTACAGGTTGAGGTACAGGTTGATGCATGGTTGATGCATAGTTCAGATTTATTGGTATAGGTTTATAGCGGTATATCTCACAATGATAGTTTGACAATGGTTCCATCATTCTACTTCTACTTCAGGGCAGTTGGACGGAGCAAGTACATGTGGTTGTAGCCTCCTTCTGGTTGTAGCCAGAGAATTGGGGAGTTGGAGCTTCCTTCAGGTTGTAGCCTAAGAAACTAGGGGGTTGGAGCCTCCTTCCAATTTCATCTGGAAAACAAAGAAAGTTGGTTCTTCCAATGAATGTAATTCTTCAGGACATATAAGAAAAATCATTTCGTGGTTTGTTCCCGATTTGGGATTCCACGTAAAACATTGGTGTATTGTGTATGTGTATGATTTTTCATTGCGTATTCACTCTGCAGTTATTGGATGATAATGCTTCATTGATATAACACTTGTATTATATGGTTAAAAAGGATTAAATTTCTCTATTACTGATTCACCCCCCCTCTCAGTAATTCAACAATTAGTATCAGAGTCGGTTCCTTAAGGAAAAAATTTAACCACTGGAAGGAGATCATGGATTATTCTGAGAATGGAGTACCAATGTTTAATGTTCATAATGGTTTTAAGTATGAGATGTGGAGCATAAGGATGGAAGTATTTTTATAGGCACAAGGACATTATATTTGGCTATCAATTGTTACAAGATATGATATTTCAAAAAGGGAAAAGACTGCAGCCAAGAAGGAATTGAGGAAAAATAACAAAACAGCAATGGATTTCATCTGGTAAGGATTACCTAATCTGGTAAGAGAAAAGGTTGGTAAATTTCCATCAGCAAAAGAAATTTGGGATAAGTTACATGACATATATTCTTCACCCATCACAGATTCAGAAAATGTCAAAGAAGATGCAAATACAAATCAAGAAGAATTATGTTCACCATGTCAAGAAGATTCAGAAGATGAAGAGTACATAATCACCAAAGGTATTTTGTTTTGTGTTAATTGTGAAAAACATGGACATCTTGAAATAGAATGCCATGAAGGAAATGAGACAGGAAAAATAATTGAAAAGGAAGACAATTATGAAGAAGAATTGATTAGTGTTTTAGATGAACTATGACAAGAAAACAATTCACTCAAGAAACAATTGATGAAACAAAAGGAAAGTGTTCACATTTTTTAAGAAGCCCAACAGGTCATCGCGAACTTAATAACTCGCCTAGAAGAAGCCAGAAAGATCGAAGAAAATATTGAATATCAAAAGCAGTGTTTGGAAACCAACATAGAAGCATAGAAGGAAGAAGCAGAAATGAGAGAGACGATATTGACAGATCATCTTAAGGAAAGAAATAACGATTTGTTGGAAGCCAATTTGCATTTTTAAATTGTCCTTATAAGCTGCCTACACCAGTGTTTTGCAAACTTTGATTTTCGTCGCAATCCTCGGAATAAAACGACACTATTATTTTGCATTATTTGCACACTTACCTTTGTTCTTGTTTTCACGACTGCAAGCGTGAAAACTTGGTCTTCAAAGTCTCATTAAAATCGTCACTGGATTGTTGCGATCATTCTTGTCGATCTGCCATTGCGTTTCCAATTTACTTATCTTTATACAGTTGGCAAGACCCCTTGATCTGTACTCATTTGGCAGTCTTTGATTCATTATATAGTTTCGTTTTATGAGTGATTGAGTTTGTGATGCATTGATGATTGGATTTATATGTTCTTTGATCGATTCACTTGACACATTGGTTTCATGAAAACACATTTGTGTTGTGGTAAGACCCTTGGTATAAATTGTTTCATACAACACATAGTCCATATGATCAAACCCTTGGAGCGATTTCGATTTATTGCTTTGGTTTTGAAACTATAACTATTACTCGCGCGAATGTTTAATCCACTTACCATAGATTCCATTGGTTGATTGAATGGCATATTTTTTAAACCTATACAATAGTGGGTTGAATAGTTATTTGCGTCTGCGGTTGTACTATGGGTTATGACTGTTGTGCATGGGCTGGACTAGCTCCACCACCTTCGCACGTTCTATCATTAATGTTTTCCCCCCTATCCCGGTTCACCTTTGCTAGTTTTTGGCTAAGCCTGTGAGCATTCTGCCCCTGCGTATGTTGTGTTCAAACCCTGGCCTGTTCACCTCGCCCACCGTGTGCTCCTGTCCATGGCACCGGTAGTGCGTATAGAGCCAAACGGTAGCCAAGCTCTGCTACTTTTCGATAATTCCCACAAGGATTTAGAGAACAGTGGTTGGCTCGTGTTTATACAGAGGTTCGAGGGCTTCAACCTTACGGTTGCCCAACAATTTTCCCTCACCTTTGATGGGTATAGAGCTAAAGTAGGTGACATTCAGCTTGAACTCAATGAAGAATTTATAAGCTCTGCCACAGGACTGGAAGCTACAGGCCAGCGAAGGTTTAAAAACTCCAAAGTTGATGAGGTGTCGTGGCCATTGCTATTCGTATCAAGGAAGGTTGTCTCCTGTGATAAAGGTATGCCTATTTCCACCCTAAAACCCAGGTAGCATGACCTTTTGGTGATTGTGAAACAATTTGTGACCTGTGAAGGTCGGTATGGATTAGTATTTTTGTATCACCTTCGGTTGTTGATGAATTTCATGGGTTATCCATTGAACATGCCATTTTACTTCTTGCGTAGTATTTACAAGATGGCTAAGAGGTTCAAACGCAAGAAGGCTGATAGCAGCCTGTTTCACCATGGCTTAATTAGACTCATCGTCGTTCATCATTTAAACCTTGATGGCGATAATTGGCAAGCCTTTCTGTCTAGAAATGGCTTTGTTGATCCAGAGTCGGTTCAAATCGATAAAGTCATGATCAGTGAGACTATGGTCGGGCCACCCGTGCCATTTCATGTTCTTCTCCCCCCTGCCAAACCCTCAGTTGGCCCTGACATCGACCTTCCCGACATCATAACAGACAAGACTGAGGCTGTCAAGAAGTCTGTGAATAAGAAAGTCAAGGGTAATCCTACTATTGACAACAAGGGTAAGAAGAATGCTCGATTAATATCAAGACCTTCCCGGAATAAACCTAAGCCAAACGCCAACCAAAATCACATAGTTTTGAGCGAGGACTCGGATTCTGATATCGAGCGCTTCCTAGCAGAAGAGTACCCCTATTCCCATGGCCTATGCTCTGAGCAACCCTATGACTTTGTATCTAATTTTCCCCCTTGTCTCAAAAACAACCCGAACTACCCAGGAATCAAGTTGCCTCATGAAACCCCTGTTGGCTTAAACAAACCCTCGCCTATATTATCGAAGCCCGAGCAGACATCATGCATACAATGCAATGTGTGGCTAGAGTGTTATTATAACGACGTCCCCTTATTGTAGTCGAAGATAAAATCTTTAGAGAACCAAGTTACAATGTTGTCGAGAGAGAGGGACAACCTTCAAGCCACTGAAAAGAAACAGAAAACCACTGGTTCGATTGTATTCAAGAATGTCGAATCGGCTACAGCCTTCGTCAATTCCAAACTATCATAATCGAAGCCATGTCTTATTGTCTAGGTATGAATTTCAATATGAGTTTTTCTTTGTAAGTTTGCTATAATAATTGTAACATATTCATTTTTTCTTTCGAATTTTCTTTGTTCGTTTAAATACATTTGAAATGATTATGTTTCCCGTACAATAAATTCATTTTCACTAAACTCAAATGTAGCTATGTTTTGGTATGCGATTTTGTCGTGCCCAGTTTAGCAATTGATTGGTTTTGACTGGGTTTGATTCGTATTAGAATAGTTCTATTAGTTTGAATTAACGAAATCAATGGGTTTTTCTTTCGTTTGGATTTTGATTGCATCTGACCTGTACAGGAGATTTTTATGCTAAAATTGGAACACAGTTTTGTTGTGGTGGGATGTTATCGGCTCTGATTTAGTTCTTATGGTTCAATTTTGGAACGATTTTGTAGGTTTGAATTGATATGATTTTTTTTATGAGTATAATGCATCATTATTAGTTATTGGTTTGATAAATACGATGAAAACTTTTAAATCAGAAAAATAATCTTGTTTGACTTCGATTTGCCAGTAATGACTATGTTTTGTATTGAATTAATATTCTCGTTTGGATTCTGGTTACATTCGACCTATACAAAATATCTATTTGTTGAAATCGTGGAGCTGTGTTGATTCATAATGATTGTGTCAAACCCGAATTGTTTCGTTTCGTTCATGTTTTGATTTGATTTGTAAACGGTTGAGTTAGCACGATTGCTTGTATGAGTTGGATTGGTATCGAAAATAGATTTGACGCTGCTCTGTTGGTTTTGATTTTCAAAAACGATTTTGTTAAGCTCAGATCGACATATTTTGTCTCTGTTGAATTCGTATGAAAAACTCGGCTAATAGTTTGTTTTGAAATTGATTCAAGTGATGATTTAGTTGACTGTCAATCGATTCTGTCTGCTCCCAATGGCAATAATAAATGTTTGAAAAATATCACATATCATGTTATCAATTGATTAATTCAATTACGATTTCATTTGTTTCAATTTACAATCAATTTTTTATTTGATTTGCAAATAGCATGATCATTTGTGTATGTTTAATATAGTTCGATCAATTTGAAAAACGATCCTGTTGGTTTCATTTGGATTCGACTTTGATTTTGTTGATGGATGAAGCAATTATTTGTGTCGATTGGAATTGATTCGTGGAAATGATTTCCTTACTGTCAAATTATCTAATGTGATTATGTTGGTGATAAAAAATTGAACAGAGTGCATGCATCTCTGTTATCATTCGATTGACCACAATTTTGTTTGTTATCAAATTAGCATAACAGTTTTGATTTGAATGATTCGTTTGATTCCCAATTAGCAATTAAATACTTGTTCAATAGTTTGAATATAATTCTTTACGATTTGAATTGGTTTTGAAATGATTTTATGCTCAAATTAGACCAGCTACAGAATCACAAGATTCTATAGCTAGTCTTGAAATTAGTTTTTTGATAATTTTTTCAACAAAATATCCTCTAAACTTGTCTCTTTTTGTCTTCTTTCAGGTACATACGAATTACAATGATCAATTGGTCATGCTATGGAAGTTTAGGAGATACTTTAGATTTGGTCTTGTTTTAAGATTGTTAGTTTTAGTCAGATTTGGGAGATTATCTCCAGATTTCATGTAAATTGTTTTGATAACACCCACAAGGATGTTTTACCCTGTGGGAGGTCTTTAAATACTTGTTATTTTTTGTAATGATAACAATCATATTCACTGTGGAGAGAACCAGATTATGGATTTCTGATTCAGACTGAGACGAAAGTTGATGTCTTGTAACGGCTTTCGCTTTCAAAATATCAAACTTTTGTTTCAGGTTTTGCATATCAGTTTGCAATTAATTATAGACTACTTTAGCTATCATAATTCATTGCATATTGATATGATTTGATTTATATGTGGTCTATATCTGTTATCTCTTATTTAAAAATACAGCAATCACTTTAATTCATTTAATGAATACAGGTTTATCTTTTTCATTAATTGAATTGTTTTGTATAAATTGTTGCATACAGATTTATCTAATTGTGATGATTTATAAATCATAAGATTGTTGTTATTTTTATGTCTTGTTTGTCCTATTGTTACATTTGGAGAAGCACAGTTGCTTCTTGTTTACGAGAAGCTAGTGGATAATCCGGTGCGGGTTTACTCCCTTCGAACAGCCAAAACCATTATTGCACACAAGACAAACCTGAAGCGTTACTTCAAGTCAGTTTGTTATTTAGTGTTTAATAGTTAGTTTATTAGTGTCGTATAAGTAGTTTAGTTAGATAAATATATTAGTTTAGATTCATAGTTAGAGTTATTATTTTAGTTGTTTAGTTTAGATAGTTTTATTCTATTTCTTTTCCATAAAATTATAAAAATCAAAAAAAAAAAAAATAGTTTCGATGTCTTAGGACAGATTACAAATGAGTTTTGCAGGTTTTAATTTAAATCTGTAATTTGTAAATAATTGTACATTTGTAATTAAAGTTGATTCTATTGATAATTGAATATTTGATTTTATGGAATTATAGTTGTGTAGTTTAGGTAATAAATTGTATATAATAGTTCAGATTTGTTTATTAGTTTATTTCAGTTGTTATTTTTGTCATTTAGATTAGTTAATTTAGAGTAGTTTTCTTTTGTTTTCTTAGGACTTAGATCGGCTAACGGAGCCGCTAAACCCGTCAGGGTGGTTCATACCAAACGGCTTGGGTTATTTAGACAACCCCAGACCGGATCCACTCTTCCAGTTGATGGACAGTTAATTTCGCCCGTCAACACGATTTAAACCAGCTTGAGGCAGAGTTTGGTCAAGAAGAGAAAGGAATTGAAGAAGAAATAATCACATTAAAATTTCAGCTTGAAGAAGTGAAAAGAACAGAAGAATTCATGAAGTCTCAGATAATGAAGAAGGAAGAAGAGGTTGAGAAGCTTTAAGAAGAAGTTTTCACATTGAGAAGTAAAATCGTCAAGCTCAACAGGAACGTTGAAGGGACATAAACATCCACATAATTTATAGAGAATGAAGAGAAGCACTCTAGGTTCCTAGAAAAGAAGAATGAAGAAAATAGAAAGAGTTATGCAGAAGTAATCGAAGGAAGGAATCATGGTCAACCAGAATCTAAGAAAACTATTAAATATGCATCTTCAAGGGAACCATCCATGTTCAAGCCACAAAGAATCTTCAATCATGATCATAATCATTCAAGACAAAAATTCAGAAGGACTACGCCACAAAAAATATCATTCACTCCCATGTATGCAAATTTATTTTATGGTCATTGTTTTTATTGTACTAACTTTGGACATAAGGTTGCATATTGCAGGGATTATAAAAGAAATGTTCAAGCAAGAAGTGTTGATACTGAGAGGGGGGTGAATTAGTATCAAGTACAATTTAAAACCTTTTTCAACTTATACTTAAACCATTCATCTATATCAAATGAGAAATGAACAATAGTATAAGAGTTACATCAATACACCACAATACACCATGCACAATATATGAAAAATAATCAATAGTTATTGTTCAAGGGAAGTAATGACTTCCAAAGGTAGCTACAGCTTCCAAATGTAAAGGGAGGGATAAACCTCCAAGAGGAAGATACAATATTCCAATATCAAGAGATATTTGAACTCTCCATCCTTGCCCCTTCCTTCCACCCAAGAATATATGAGAGATAATAAAACTTTACATTAAATCAACACCATCAACCAATCATCACATAGAACCTGATAATGTTTCCTGAGACTTCTTCAATTTCTGAAATTATTCAATTCTTGGAGTACTTTGATCTTGTATATAATATTACTCAATTTATTCTCTGAAACTCCTCCAAGTTTCACTCCTTGAATCCTCCCCAAAAAGAAGTTATAGAAAGAATGGTAGACTTTATTCAATTATGGTCTATTCAGGAGACCGAACTTGTACAGAATGCCCCGCGCTCAATATTTAACATCCGATTCTAAAACTCACAAAAAATAAACTAAAGTCTGTACTCTTTCCAATGAAATTTTTCCCGTGTCATTTGGATTCTCTATGAAGAATTTATGACTATTTTACCTGGAACACCTGTTTATTCACTAGCTTCAGGACTGGTCACAAACCCTATCTTCCACAGAGTGTATCTCCATAATTGTAGCGAATCAAGAGCTGAAATTTTTACCAGAGGTACCTTGATATGTCTTCTCAATAACATAGTGATTTCACCATTTGAATCATTCTAGAAAAAAAGTTATAGCAAAAATGGTAATATGACTTGAAAATAACATACCTTAGAACACATCACCAAAAGACTTCATCCTCCCTTGAAATCCGGCCTTCTTTTCTTCTTAGTACATCTGAAATTCGACTTGTATAAAATGAATGTATAATGATGTTTATTTATACCATTTATGTCACTTCCTTTTAACATTAGGGCTGACCTGACACTTTCTTATTTTGTAGTTCTTTTCTTTAATTATCTCGAGGGCCTACATGTACTTCCTTCTTCAATTCACTTTGTCATCTTCAAAAATTCATTTCTCCTCAACCATGAGGATCCACGTGACGTGCCACATACCAACGGAAACAACATGATGTATATTATCCATTCATGGGTGTTGTATATGCATGTGCATTGTCCTTCATGTCCAAATACCTTTATGAATCTTGTGGTCCAAAACCCATGACTAGGGTTGACATCAATGACAACAACCAATATTCCAACAATCTCCCCCTTTGTCATTGATGGCAACACTCATGCTCCCCCTATCATCATGATCCCAATTTATCTCCCCCTTTGACATAAATGGAAAAGGTTAGGGCTGCTCCCCCTAAGTTTAATGGAAAAATGCAACTCTCTTCTTTGGGGCTGCTCCCCCTAAACATGTGGCACTCAATAATACTTCATCCTTATTTTTTTGTCTTTGGGACTTTTTCTTCCTTAGAATCCTTTTGTGTGGCTTATGTCTTCTCTCTCTTCTTCATGTCTAGGATGTATATGTTGTTCGGTCTTCTTGTTGCAATTACAACCAATCTTCCTGAGTTATTTTCTTTGATTTTACATTTTTGGGAATCAAACGTAAGAGTGTATCCTTGATCACACATTTTACTAACACTGAGTAGATTATGATTCAAGTCTTCAACCAATAGAACATTCTTTTCTTTTACATTTTTTATCCCAAGCTCTACTACACCTTCTCCAAGTATTTTGGCAGATGAGTCATCTCCAAATGCAACATTGCCACCCTCTCTCTTCAAGCTAATGAATTTGTCTTGATCCCTGGTCATGTGTGAAGAACATCCATTGTCTATGTACCATTCATATTCTTCTTTACATTCTTCAGCAGTCAATGCTATTCGACAATCTGCATTGTTTGGAATCTCTTTCCTTCTCCATACTGTGGTTGGCATAGGGACATCTTCATTCATATATCTGCAATCTCCTTCTTTGTGACCAAGATAATTACATTTGTAGCATGCAATATTTTTGTCCATCAATGGGGAAAATGAATTATAACTTTTGTTGACAAATCCATGATTATTTCCATATCTTCTATTTACACCATTCATGTTTCTTGTGTGTGTGTTCCTTTCATTGATTCTGCAATTAATTGCCTTATGTCCAAAAAATTTGCAAGTATAACAATGACCAAGAAAGAAATTTTGATACCTTGGAGTAAGTGGGCTTCTTTGTGATGTAGTCCATCTGGGTTCATGACCTACTCTTCTATAGTTTCCTTCATATTGATTGAAGCTTCTTTGATTCCTAAAGGTAGGAGGTCTTCTTGGATATTCATCTCTTTTGTAATCATTCCTTATTTCTAGTATTCTAGTCCACTTCTCATCAACTGTCTGTGTAGCTCTTTCTTCAACCTTCTTGTTGGTATTTGCATCTTCTTTGTATGAAGTTTCACCCATGCATCCAAGATGTGTTAAGTCTTTTGGCACTTGAGATTTTCTTAAGCTCTTCCT
>ML783976.1:181104-214363 GCA_009831015.1 Picea engelmannii
TCTTAGTTTCTCAAAGTCTTCTAATTGTTTCTTCAAGATTACAACTTTCTTTTCACAACTACCCAATTCACTTCTTAGTTTTCTTTGCGTGTCTTTGAGCTTGCTATTTTCAATCTCAACATGCTTCAATTTTTTAAGATTCTTATCTTGTTGTTGAATAATTATTTCTTCATGATTTTCTTCTTCTTCATTGGAATTTTCTTCTTCAGTGTCATTTCTTTCAATCCTTGGATGAGGACATTCAAATTCAACATGACCTACTCCTTCACAATTAAAGCAAAAGAATTGGCCTCTATTTTCTTCTTTGAAATCTGAGATGTTGTAATTTGCTTCAACTTCTTCTTTTTCTTCTTCCCTTATATAAAGGTATTGTAGCTTGTCTCAAAGCTCTTTTGATGATGTACATGATCCCACCTTGGATTTCACTGAATCTGTCAATCCATCCAGGATGGTATCTATTGTCAATTTATTGTTCCTTTTTTCTTCCTTCTGAGTTGCAGTCTTTGGTTTCTTCAAAGCATTGTATCATGAAGCAACTGAGAACCAAACATTTGCCCCAAGAGATTTCAAGTAAGTTTTCATTCTATTACTCCAGTATTCAAAATTTCTTCCATCAAATGGTGGAATCCCATTTGGAATTTTGTCTTCCATTTCTTCTTAGGATCTTCCTTCCAGTGGTTAAACTGTACTGAAGGTAACCCGCTCTGATTCCAATTGTTGATACTGAGAGGGGGCTGAATCAATATCAAGTACAATTTAAAACTCTTTTCAACTTATAATTAAACCATTCAACTATATTCAATGAGAAATTAACAATAGTATAAGAGTTATACCAATACACCACAATACACCATTCACAATATATGAGAAATAATCAATAGTTATTGTTCAAGGGAAGCAATGACTTCCAAAGGTAGCTACAGCTTCCAAATGTAAAGGGAGGGATAAACCTCCAAGAGGAAGATACAATTATCCAATATCAAGAGAGATTTGAACTCTCCATCCTTGCCCCTTCCTTCCACCCAATAATATATGAGAGATAATAAAACTTTACATTAAATCATCACCATCAACCAATCTTCACATAGAACCTGATAATGCTTCCTGAGACTTCTTCAATTTCTGAAATTCTTTAATTCTTGGAGTACTCTGATCCTGTATATAATATTACTCAATGTATTCTCTGAAACTCCTCCAAGTTTCACTCCTTGAATCCTCCCCAAAACGAAGTTATAGAAAGAATGGTAGACTTTATTCAATTCTGGTCTATTCAGGAGACCGAACTTGTACAGAATGCCCCACGCTCAATATTTAACATCTGATTCTGAAACTTGCACACAAGAAACTACAGTCCATACTTTTTCCAATGAAATTTGTCCAACATCATTTGGATTATCGATGAAGAAGTTATGATTGTTTTACCCAGAACACCTGTTTATTGACTAGCTTTAGGACTGGTCACAAACCCTATCTTCCACAGAGTGTATCTCCATAATTATATCAAATCAAGAGATGAAATTTTTAACAGAGGTACCCTGATATGTCTTCTCAATACCATAGCGATTTCACCATCTGAATCGTTCTATAAAACAAATTATAGGAAAAATGGTAAGATGACCTGAAAATAACATACCTTAGAACACATCACCAAAAGACTTCATCCTCCCTTGAAATCCGGCCTTCTTTTCTTCTTATTACCTCTAAAATTTGACTTGTATCAAATGAATGTATAATGATGTTTATTTATACCATTTATGTCACTTCCTTTTAACATTAGGGCAGACGTAACACTTTCTTATTTTGTAATTCTTTTCTTTAATTATCTTAAGGGCCTACATGTACTTCCTTATTCAATTCACTTTGTCGTCTTCAAATATTCATTTCTCCTCAACCATGAGGATCCACGTGATGTGCCACGTACCACTGGAAACAACATGATGTATACTATCCATTCATGGGTTTTGTATATGCATGTGCATTGTCCTTCATGTCCAAATACCTTTATCAATCTTGTGGTCCAAAACCCATGACTAGGGTTGACATCAATGACAACAACCAATCTTCCAACAAGAAGTGTCTATGTGGCCACGCGTAACATTGAGTGTTACAAATGTCATAACTATGGACACATATCCAGTGATTGTAGAAGCATGATCGATACTTCCATGAAAGAGAATACGGATATCAGATATAAGAAAGTATGGATAATAAAACAAGAAGAGCAGGTGAACAAATATCAGGTACCAGAGATCGCAAGATTGGCAATAAAACGCGATGAAGAAAATTCTACATAGAAAAAGAAAGATCTCAGATACATAAAGGTTTGGAAAATCACTGAAAGAAAGGAAGGGCAAGTAAATAAGGAACAGGTTCAAGAGATTGTACTTTCAGGCATTGTAGTGAAAGATGAATCCACAGACAGAAAGAAAGAAGTCGCATCTCAAAGAGATAATGAATCTACCCATGAAGATGATGATGGATCTACCAATGAAGATCATGATGAATACACATCGGAGCAGGAATTGTTCTAAGCCATCTGTCTTAGAGACTCCCAAGTAATATGAATATTAGACAGGGGGAGTCTATGCGATAGCTATGACAGACCAAAGAACCATCCTTCGAGTAGCTTGCAGAGTTTGAGAAGACAGATTCAAAGCAATCAGTTAGCAGAAGTACAGTTTGATAGTATAATGATAAATGGGTTATCATTATGGATAGTTGCGCAAGTAGAGTCTTGGATAGTATGGACATAGATGGATTTGTAAGAACACTTAGTAGGTTTAGATAGATATATGATAGTGGACGAGATCATGGATTCATAGATTGGTTCATAGAGTGGTTCAAAGACAAAGGAACATTATCATAATGGATGATAATTACATAGGAAATGGCTCAAACAATCCTAATGGATTACAAATTGAAAGATATTTTTTGGAAACAAGTAGTGCATACATAAGTTCACATTCAAAATAGAGTAATGCTCAGAAACAACACTGACAAAAATCCCTACGAGCTATGGAAAGGAAGACCAGCAAATGTGAAGCACTTCAGAGTTTTTGGAAGCAGATGCTACATCAAAAGAGATGATGGAAGAATGGGAAAGTTTGACTCTCGTGTGGACAAAGGAGTACTTTTTGGTTACTCAAATACAAGGAAAGCATACAAGTGTTACAATATAATATTGAACAAATTTGTGGAAAGCATCAACGTAACAATTGATGAAACAGATAGACTAGAATCAAAGGAAGAAAATGAATCAATGAAATAACCTTTAGAAGAAGAAGCAGAAGATGAAAAGGAAGTAGAAGAGGAAGATGAAGAGAATCTAATAGAAGAAGAAGAGAAAATTCAGCAAGTGTCTCCAAAGACACCTAGTAAATGAGTACAGAAGAATCATCCTTCAGATCAGATTATCGGAAACAAAGATGCAGGAGTTGAGACTAGAAGAAGAATCTGTTCACTAGAACAAACACACCGAGCACTCTTATCTACAATTGAACCAATTTTTTTCAAAGAAGCTAGCAAGGATGAATTTTGGAATAAGGTCATGGATGAAGAATTGGATCAAATAGAGAAAAATGACACTTAGAAATTGGTTCCAAGACCAAAAAATAAGAATGTGATCGGCAAAAAATGGATTTTCAGGAATAAATTGAATGAAGATGAACAGGTTATAAGGAACAAAGCTAGATTGGTATGTAAAGGATATGCTCAGATTGAAGGAATCGACTTTGAAGAGACATTTTCCCCAGTTGCCAGAATGGAAGCAATCCATTTGCTTTTAGCTTATGCATGATCCAAAATGTTAAAGTATATCATGTGGACGTAAAATCATATTTTTTGAATGGGGAACTTGAAGAAGAAGTTTACATTGAACTACCAGAAGGATTTCAGTTGTCAGAGAACACATATTATGTGTGTAAATTAAACAAGGCCTTGTATGGTCTAAAACAGGATCGTAGAGCATGGTACTCTAGACTAGATAAGTATATGCAGTAGGCAGGGTTCAGAAAAGGAAGTGCAGATAGCAACCTCTACATCAAGGTAAATCAAGGTAATATTTTATGAATTGAAGTTTATGTTTATGATATTATTTTTGGTAGTGATGATAACAGGTTAAGCCAGAAATTTGCAAAAGATATGCAGGAAGAATTTGAAATGTCGCTACTTGGAGAACTATCATTCTTTCTAGGACTTCAGATACGTCAAAGAAACCAAGTAATTTTTATTTCTCAAACCAAGTATATCATATAAATGATAAAGAGGTTCGGAATGGAATATTACAAACCAGTTGTCACTCCCATGCAAACAAGTTGCAAGTTGAGAAAAGATGATGATTCAAAGTCTACAGATCAAAGGAAATACAGGTCAATGATTGGCAACCTATTGTATGTGACAGCATCTAGACCAGATGTAATGTAGGCAGTTGGACAGGTGGCATGATTTCAAGAAACACCAAAGGAATCACATGTATTAGCAGTGAATAGGATTTTCAGATATCTCAAAGGAATAGAAGAGTTTGGATGATGGCATCCAAAAGGAAAGAATCTATCACTAATTGCCTACACAGATGCAGATTGGGCAGGTTGTATTGATGACCGACAAAACACCAGTGGAGCAGTGTTCTACTTGGGTGAGTATTTAGTATCATGGATAAGAAAGGAACAATCATCAGTATCTTTATCTATAGTTGAGGCAGAGTATATTGCAGCAGCATCATGTTGTACACAGGTACTTTGGATGAAACAAGCACTGACAGATATACAGGTTGAGTATGATGAGCCCATTCAAATCTATTGTGATAATACAAGCACCATCAGTATCTCGAAGAACCCAGTGATGCACTCCAAGACGAAGCACATTCCAATCAAGTATCACTTTCTACAAGAATAGGTTGCAGAAAAGAACATTAGAGTTGAGTATGTGGGCACAAAAGAACAAGTGGTAGACATCTTTACAAAACCACTTCCATGGGAAGCCTTTGAATATCTTTGCCAAAGACTTGGAGTTATTTCTACTCCAAAATTAATGATTTTTGAATTCTTATCTTATATGTCTTATATGTGCACGAGGAAGCACCATAAGAGGACAGTTCAGTCAGGGGGAGAAGCCCCAGATGGAAAGATGCCTTTTCCATTGATGACAAAGGGGGAGAGATTTATCAGATGCAGAGGACAGAGGCATGGTTCCAGGGGTAGAAGATTTATCAGATGTAGAGGATAGAGGCATGGTTCCAGGGGGAGCATGAGTGATATGATTTCATTATTGCATCAGAGTGTTGTCATCAATGCCAAAGGGGGAGATTGTTGATTAAGGTTGGTTGTCATTGATGTCAACCCTTGAATAAAGCCCCGTAGCATAAAGGTTTGGGTAATGGACCCAAGATTGTTTGATGTAAATATGACTCATTATTATTTTTTCATGGTTAATAAGAAGTAAATATGGATGAACTCCAAAGTGGTCCCCTTATGGTGAAAGCCCTCATGGGAAGACGCTTTGCGGAGTAAGAGAATCCATGATTAATTTTGGAATAATGAGATGAAGTATAGTGAATTTGTCAAGGAAACTATCCTAGATGGATATTGCTTTTCATTCCATTTCCAGTGGTATGTAGAACGTCACATAACTCCTCACAGTTAGAGAGTTATAACCATGTGAAGTTGGAGAACCTGGGTTTTGGTAATGGACCTAAGTTTGTTTGGTGGATGATGGTATGATTTTTGATATATCTAAAGGTAATATTATTCTATATGTATAGTACATGTCATTCCATTTATGGTGGTATGTGGAACGTCACATAACTCCTCACGGTTTGAGAGTTATGGCCTTACGAAGTTGGAGGACCCTCATATGTCATCTAGAAGCCCCAAAAGGTCAAAGTGGTTTAAGAGATTTTAGAAGGTAAACAATAAAGTGAAGTGATGATTGTACTATAATTCAAAGTGAATACAAAATAAATTGTTTAAATAATAAATTTAATGGAGAAATTAGAAGTGGGTTAACCCTAAAATAAGGAAAGTGGGTAAAGTGACCTAGAAAATGTTTTTAAGGAAGCTACTTGGAGAGTATAAATAAGAGGCAAGGCTCTCTCATTTAATACACACTTGAGAATATTGAATAAATATAGGTGTCTGAGGTAACCAAAGGATATCTAAGCCAAAATTCTGAGGAAAGTGAAGAAAAGAAGGCCAAAATGCAAGGATGGATAAATTCTTTTGATGGTGCTTTCTAAGGTATGTTATTTACATGTCATCTCACCATTTTCGCTATAAATTTTTTTCTAAAATGATTCAGATCGTTACATTGTTATTCCATTGAAAAAACATATCCAAGTATCTATGGTAAACAATTTAGCTTGTGGGTCATTGTATTTTGGGATTTAAACTCCGTGGAAAATAGGGTTTGTGGCTAGTCCTGAAACTAGTCAAAAACAGGTGTTTCGGGTAAAAACGTCATAACTTCTTCATAATAGATCCAAATTTAGTGAGACAAAATGTTTTGGTTAGGGTACAGTCTTTAGTATGTTTTTTAATAGTTTCAGATCAATTCAACAAATATTTCATGCAGTACACGCTCTACAATGTCGCTCTCTAGAATAATCCATAATTCAGAAAGGTATGCCATTTTTTCTATAACTCCTTTTCTAAGAGGTTCCAAGTATTGAAGAACATTTTGTATCAGTTTCATATCTTTATACATTACAGGTACAAAGTTATGATTACTTCAAGTTAGGGTTTTTGACTAATCCAAAACTAGGTATGTGAGACTAAAGAAAAGTTTGATGAAAGTGTTAGTCTCTTGTTGTTAAAGTTAAGGAAGGTTTCCATGAATGTGATCATATACACCAGGTCTATTACAAAGCTACAAATCATATTTTTATGATGAAATTGATGAGCGATTTAAGTACATGTTGAGTACATGGTTGAGACAAGTAGTTGATGAGTTGGCACATACATGAGGTGTATAGTTGATGATGTTGGTACATATTGATGAGTCATAGTTGATGAGTAGTTGACACATGATTGGTGCATACTTGGTACATGTTTGAATGCACTTGTTTATGGTACAGATTGATTACAGGTTGTTTCGTACAGGTTGGTGCATGGTTGATGCACTTCTTTATGGTACAGGTTGAGGTACAAGTTGATGCATGGTTCATATTTATTGGTACAAGTTTACAGCAGTATATCTCACAGTGATAGTTTGACAGTGGTTCCATCATTCTACTTCTACTTCAGGGTAGTTGGACAGGGCAAGGATAGGTGGTTGTATCCACCTTCCGTTTGTAGCCGGAATACATAGGGGATTGTAGCCTCTTTCTGGTTGTAGCCATAGAATTGGGGAGTTGGAGCTTCCTTCAGGTTGTAGCCTAAGAAACTATGGGGTTGGAGCCTCGTTCCAGTTTCATATAGAAAACAAAGAAATTTGGTGCTTCCAATGAATGCAATTCTTCAAGACATATAAGAAAAAACATTATGTGGTTTTCTCCCGATTTGGGTTTCCACGTAAAACATTGGTGTACTGTGTATGTGTATGATTTTTCATTGCTTATTTACTCTGCAGTTATTGGATGATAATGCTTCATTGATATAACACTTGGATTATATGGTTAAAAAGGATTAAATTGCTCTATTATTGATTCACCCCCCCTCTCAGTAATCCAACACATCAAACATATTAAAAAAATAATCATAATTATGGAGAACACATTGAGTGCCCACAAAATAACTAAAGGAATATATCAAGCCTAAGACCATATGTTTCTCAAATAAATGTCATGACAAAAAGATGAAAAACAATTTTTTACTCAACAAAGGTCTTTAACTTTAACCCAAACTCTTGACTCAATGGAAATCAAATGAAGCCAATCATTCCATAACAAAATGTTCATTCAAACATCAAATGAGAACTAGAAGCATTCAAGGGCCTAACACATTTTTAACCAAAATAAACATAAAATTCCAAACTTGACAAAATGCTCCAAAATGAAACAAACAAACAAACCATTAAAATTTATCAACAAATTAGAGAAAGACATCAAAGAAATTTCATCTACTTGAATGAGCCCATTATTTCTTAGCAGAATTCTTGTTAAATCAGGTATCTACCCTTTAATACTAGGACAATATCTATTTGAAGAGATAGGTCCCATCTTCATCAAATTCCAACTTCATTTCCTGTCACATACAAGGAAGAGGCAATGTAATAGTTAAATATCAAAACATCAATCTTAAAATAACTTGCATCAAGAAAATGTGGCTCCAAAGTTACAATGAAAAACACAAAATATAAATTATAGAACCTATTTTTACCTGAAATGCATCATCAAATTAGCATATAGTAATCTTTCTATGATAAAGAATTTTCAACCTACTCCAAAAATAGAGGAAGAACGTATCACAAGAATCACATCGTCTGTGCTATTCCATTCACTATTTCTTGCACCAGCAATGGAACCCATATACCGAAATAAGTGTCCCCTAGGCCCCCATATATATTGGATTAGAACAAATCTTACAGTTTATCAATTTCCCAGTTCTCATCTTGGTGCTCATTTTCTTCATTATGAACAAGACCCTCTCCAAATGGACTATCATTATGAGCCTCCAAATAACTATGTTATGTATCAAGTTCATTAGAGAAAATTGTTATATTGTTTTCTCCCCTTCTATCATAATCGGATCGCCAAAGAGATAGTGCTCTTTCATATGGAAAAGTGGTAATGTCATACTTTGTTACATATAATCTTAAACATATATCCATATGTTTATCAAGCTTGTTCCTCATCTTTGACTTCAAAAATGATAGTGCACTAAACATTCTCTCATCCTCCACTGATCCCAAAATCATGGTTTGAAACAAATCCGCTAATTTGAAATATTCGGATATGTTTTCCTGTAAGTATTGGCTAGCACCTAAAATAGTCCATAATCTTGTTATTGCACCATATTCTATAGGATTATCCAAAGCGTGAAATTGATTCTACATTGTTTCATCAAAGCGTGTGGCTTGTTGAAACAATTTTGATTGATCCAAAATACCTTCAACCTGTTCTCCATGTATCTCAACCTTCTTGCAAAAGTGGTCCACTAAAGTATTTAATTTTTCCACAAAGTCACGTTTTAAAGTAGGTTGACATTTTATATTGTTCCAATATTCAGGGTACACCATAGACATGGCCTCCAACAATTCATCTCGAGGGAATCATTCTCTTATCTCCGATGAAAGTGATTTTGCAATTTCTATCAAGTTGTGTCTCACTGAAATGACAACATTGTCAAATAGGTCTCTTGACACAGGGCGCTCTTTGGTGGTTCATCATGTTTTATCAATATAATGAAAAGGAACCATATACCCACGCACTTCCATACATAGTATACATTTTTCATCAAACTTCAAATAATTTTCAGTATTTTCTATCTCAATGATCATAGTCCAATTTGTAAATTGTGGACCTGTGAAAGACTCTCGCATTGTATACAAATTATACAATAAAATGCATGCAAATTTTCTTGCATTTGTGTATTCTGCAATATACATTGTGTGACTTTGAGACATTTTCACAAGGACATTCATTTCATCTAGCATAGGAATAATTCCAACCAATGTTAATAATGTCTCTATGTCAGTTAGTCGAAAGAGAAGATCTTGGGCTTTATCTACACTGAAGCGATGTTCATACATCACACCTACCAAGGAATGGTACTCATTAAATAATCTTTGAGCTGGTCCATTCAATGAGATCCATCTTGTATCAACATATTTTAATAGCTTGTTTCCATTTGTAACACCGTCGACAAATTTTTTAAACTCTGAAAATCTTTTGGGACTATGAGAAAAATATGCATAAGCCTCTCATACAAGATCTTCAAATTTTAAAACCGATGGAAACTTTCTTACTATTTTAAATGCAAGATTCATCCTATGAGCCATACAATGAATACTCAACATATACGGTGAAGCTAATAGTTGTAGTCTAACACAAAGGTCATTCCTTTGTCCTTGCATTATTGATGCTCCATCCTCTCCAACACATACCAATTTTTTTGCGATCATTAAAGGATCCATACCACCACTTTACTTCAAACTATTATTAACAAGTTCATAAATATTTTCAGTTGTATAATTCTCCTTCATTTTATGAACCCCAAGTAGATAGGAATGCCTAATATGGTCATTAACCATATAAATACTCATACACATCCATGAATTATTATCAATATCTATAACCTCATCCAAAGACAATGACAAAAACCTAGCACTTCCAATCTTCTCTTTCATATCATCCTTTTCTACTTGATCTAGATATTTTTCCCATTCCCAACCACTCATTAAAGACCAATGAGAAGATGGAAAGTTTGGAATTTGAAGAAAAGATAGATATTTCATGTAATCTGGATAATCTGTCATAGGACGCCCTTTAGATAAGATGTGAAATACAGTGCTTAATTGAATGGTCTTGGATAAAAAATGTATTTCCATCGTCTTTTCGAATAGAGATGTGATGCTTCCTCCACCTGCCTCGATTTTTTGCTTACTTATTAAATATTCATTATATTCATCAGCATATTTGACATGTCGACATTCCTTGGAAGATTTCCATCTGACAATAGATTTATCCTCGCCATCTACAATTTTCTTTTCATACACCTTTCCTACATGCTTCTCAATTGTATCTAACTTCATCTGAAATGTCGTTGGCGTGCCAAGTTTCCAACTACATATATTGCATCTAAATTTTGGTTTCTCTTTCTCATTTTTTGGAGGTAATGGTTCAATAAATGGAAATTTTGAGACCCAATCTGGTTGGAAGCCTCTCCCTATGTCCCATTGGCCTTATTGTCTTTTCCGAGAATTGATTGTGTTCTTTTCCAGTGAAATATTTTCGACATTTGTAGTGCCAATTTCTGGTGAAAATGCATTTATCTCACTTGATCACCAGAGGAACATATTTCCTTATCTATTATTTGGATATTAGATGCATTCTCACAATAGTTGACATCTCTTTAAGTGATAGGTTGCTCAAAAGAGCTCGAAGCATAAAGAGAATGTGGATCCTTGGATTGAGGTCTTTGAAAGTATGATGATAGATCATTTTGACTTGATCTTTTCTTCCCACAATCGATGTTTGACATATCAATAAATATTCCACAATTGAAATTTCAAACTGATCTAGAAGCCAAAAGTCAAACCTGCAAGAGAAATAATATTAAATTAGTAAAATTCCTAGCAAGTATAGAATATCTGTATGTATTTATATTTATTATATTTTTTTTTTAAATCAAATTCTTTAACTTATCCTTTAATGTATATAGTTTCTATGATTCAACATCTACCAATTAACAACATTAATTATCTCATGCTAATCTTCAACTTGTAACCATTTTATATTTTCAGGATAGTTGTCTTATACTATATATTGACTACAACCTTATGATGCTTCTATATGTCGAAAAGTCAACAAGAAACATGTGTCTAATTTACTTTTCCCTTAAATAAATTGGACAATAAATATTAATCTATTATCTCATTTATAACTGAGTGAGTTGGAATTGTAACAGAATTATAAGTGTAGTTAAGTGAGTTAAGCTTAGTTGTACTAGTTGTAACTAAACTTGCACTAGTGAGAGTTCAGTGAATTAATTATTCATTAATTCACAATCAGTGAACTCACATGCAACTGAAGATTCGCCACGATTAACTACATGCATGTCAAATTTAGTGGAGACCCAGTTGAGATAACAGGTGAAAGGGATAGTTTGGCTATCAGTTGTGATTTGAGTGAAGTGCACTCATGCAATCACACATGCAGTGGATATGCTTATGAGCATGTGCAAACTAGGCAATTTGAATTATTGTGAGAATTCCAATTGCAGGGATTTGTGCAGAGGAGGCAGGTTGTCTGGACACAAAAATTGGCACATGTATTTGTTGAGTTTTGTATGACAGTGTGAGACGATTGTATTGTAATGAGAGTTATTGGATTAGAGTTTTTTATGAGATTGTTTCATGATCCATGATATACATAATATATGATAGCGGAGTTTTTAGCTTTACGCTTTCCCGGTAAAACTTATGTGTTATGTGTTCTTGATATTTCACTTTGTGATCGTGGTTTAATTTTCCGCAAGAATAATAGTTGAATCGATTATGTATTTAACAATGGCATATAATTGTTAGATCAGGAGAATCGTGGGAAATACTTAATTTGTATTGAAATTTCTACATGGTATCAGAGCCACGGAAGTGAGGTGCGACAATAATAGTATTTTTGCATGTCCCGTCTCTAGAAGGGTGTGAACCTTAGTACTGAAAAATACGCACATTTCTAGGAGTAGAAATTCTTGCACCCTACTCAAAGGAGAGGTGCGAACTTCATCAAGATTCTCGTTTGCTGCTTGAAGGAGAGGTGCAAACTTCCCTCGCCCCACAGTGCATTACAATGTGAACTTCCTCCAAGAGTTCGCAGGATAGACACTGGTAGGGTGTGAACTTCCCTCAGGCTGCTCTCGGGTGGGGTGTGAACCTCCCAGGGCAAGAGGAATTGCAGCAGTTGAGTTTTTTGTGGTTGGATAACATTCAAATTTGCAGGATTTTCTTGGTGTGACAGTTGATTCAAGATCGAATTGTCTTTCAATGGCTTGAGGTTGGAGTATGCACTCGAGGGAAGCTCTAACTACATTGCTTGGAAGGATAGGATGGAAGCAGTACTTGAACACAATGGCTTGAAGGATTACATTGACAAAGATGTTCCTAAGCTGGATGCGACAGACACTGCAAATCTTGATGCATGGAAAAAGAAAGTGGCAAAGGCGAGGAGGATTATATTGGAGGGAGTACGAGACCACATTGTCTAAAGTATCCATGGGAAACCACACCACATGCAATGTGTAAGGTTTTGATGGATCTGTTCCAAAACAGCAGCGATCATAGGAAATTGGTGCTCAAAGATAAACTCAGGAAGATCAAGATGGAGAAGGGAGGCACCATTCCAAAATACCTCATGAAGTTTTCCCAATGTCGAGATGAGCTTGGAAGTGTGGGAATAACAGTTGTTGTTGATGATTTTGTGAGCTTGGCGCTCCTAGGACTTCCCAAGAGTTGGCACAGTTATCAAGACTCTGTCAATGGAAGGGAAAAATTGCCAAATTGGGAACAACTATGGTCAGATCTAGTGCAACAAGAGTTCAGGCGGAACACCAGAGATGGATCTTCATCAAAGCGTGATGATGAAGAGGATTATGCTTTGACTACCAAGGCAAGGAAATGGAAAGGGAAGAAATTCCATTCAAAATCCAAGTCTAAAGTCAAGAAGTTGGATTTGTCCAAAGTGAAGTGTTTTCACTGTCATGAACATGGGCATCTCGCTACTAACTGTCCGCAGAAGAGGAAGCACAAGACGATTTCTAGAGCTGAAACTGGTGAGGCTCTTGTCTCGCAATTTGAACTTGACTTCTCTTTGATTGCATGCATGGGTTCAAGTGCATCGGGATCGGTGTGGTATTTGGATAGTAGCACTTTCTACCACATGACAAGAGATAAAGAGTCTTTCATTGACTTGGAGGAGAAAGATAGCATAATGCATATAGAGATGGGTGATGACGGACGATATAGTGCGACCGGTATTGGTACCATTACCTTTCATAGGGAGTCAAATAAACCATTTCAATTGAAAAATGTTATGCATGTTCCAGGTCTGAAGAAAAACCTGGTCTCAGTCGCAATGTTGGGGTACAGAGGCTATGACATTGTTTTTAGTGGTGGAAAAGATTTCCTATGACATAAAGCAACGGTTCAAGTCAAGAAGATAGGGCTTTGAGTTAAGAATATATACATGTTGGAGGTAGATGGTTGCGGTGCAATGGTGGGCAAGGAAAAAAAAGTGGTGAGACGAGATGAGGGCAAATTATGGCACAGGATATTGGGCCATATTCATCATGGAGCCTTGAAGATCATGCAGAAAATATCTATTGGACTTTCAAGGGGAACACTTGCTCAGTTAGATCAGTGCAAGGGGTGCACCCTAGGGAAGTATGTAAAGTCCACTTTTCATGAAAAGGAGAACCATGCTTCGGTGATCCTGGAGAGAATTCACACAAATGTGTGTGGACCATTCTCAGTTGCTTCAATAGAAAAACATAGGTATTATGTTATTTTTGTTGATGACTTTTCTCATAAATGCTAGATATTCTTCATGCAGAAGAAGGATCAAACATTCTCAAAGTTTTATGAGTTTAAAGAATTGGTGGAGAAAGAGTCGGGGAAGCAAGTGAAGGCTCTAAGGAGCAATAATGGTGGAGAATACATCTATAACGAATTCAAAGACTTCTGCAGCAAAGAAGGAATTCGAAGAGAACTCATAGCGCCTCCTAACCCACACCAAAATGGGGTCGTGAAGAGAAAGAACAAAACAATCGTGGGTGCATCATGAGCGATGTTGCATGATCAGGGCCTACCAATGCATTTGTGGGAAGAAGCATGGAATACTGCAGTTTATGTGCAAAACCGTTGTCCTCATAGAATACTTGGCATGAGTACACCTGAAGAAGCTTTCACTAGTAAGAAACCTGATGTTTCTCATTTTTAAATTTTTGGCTCATCTGTTTATGTGCATGTGACCAAGGATTCCAGGAAGAATCTGGAACCAACTGTTGAAGTTGGGATATTTGTGGGGTACACAAAAACACCCCATAATTATCGTGTGTATTTTTTGAACAATAAGATGACTATTATGCGATGGGATATAAAATTCGATGAGGGGAAAGCCATGCGGTTGTCGCTTGAGAGGGAGCTAGACTTGCATGCAGAAGAGGAACTGTTGGTTCCCAAATATGATTCTCAAGATGTGGATCAGCCACATGAGGAGATTCATGGAGTGGAGGAAACCACTTAAGCAGATCCATCCATCATAAATGGCAGAAAGTGCACCACGGATGCTGACAGATTGAGACTAGATGTTGCACAGAATGTAGGAGCCCCTACTTCATAGCCCAGACAAAGAGAGTCTCCTGATCGATTTGTTGGATACATGGCTCTCATGAGTAAATGTATTATGAATTAACCATCTTCCTTTCAAGAAGCAGTGCAAGATCCCACTTGGGTTGATGCTATGTTAGAGGAGTATGACTCCATTGTCAAAAATGGTGCATGGGAAATTGTCCCAAGACCGATTGACAAATCAGTGGTAGGTTTGAGATGGATCTACAAGGTAAAGCAAGCTACTGATGGGAGTGTGGAGAAATACAAGGCTAGGTTTCTCACCCGAGGCTTCTCACAGATCGAGGGGATAGATTATGATGAGACCTTTGCACCTGTCGCAAGGTACTCTTCCATAAGATCCATCCTTGCACTCTCAGCGCAGATGGGCTGGCGCATTCATCATATGGATGTAAAAACTGTGTTCCTCAATGGGATCATTGAGGAAGAAGTGTACATTGAGCATCTAGAAGGTTTTGAGACCTTTAACAGAGATTCACGTGTGTGCAGACTCAAGAGAGCATTGTATGGGCTGAAGCAAGCACCCTGTGCTTAGTACACTCGGATACACAGCTATTTCATCGGATTGGGCTTCACCAAAAGTGAAGCAGATGCAAACATATACAAAATTTTGGTGGAGGGTAAGCTCTTAATCATTGTTCTTTATTTTGATGATTTAATATTGACTGGTGATGAGCAGTTGATACACTCATGCAAGGATGACCTTGCAAAGGAGTTCGAGATGAAGGATTTGGGCCTTCTTCATTATTTCCTTGGATTGGAAATATGGCAGCGAGATGGTGAACTTTTTGTGTCTCAAGGCAAGTATGCCAGGGAGATACTGGGTAAGTTTCACATGGAGAGTTGCAAACCCATCGATACTCCTCTTCCAAGAAACTGGAGGAAAGAGGATGCTACTTCTGGAGAGGTATTGGATGCTACTGTCTATCGACAGTTAGTGGGTTCACTAATGTATTTAGTGAACATGAGACCGGACATTTTCTATGCAGTTAACCAACTAATTCAAGCAATGGTTAAGCCTACCAAACTCTTTTGGAAGGTGGGTAAGCATGTCCTAAGATATCTGAAGGGCACATATGAGTATGGATTATGGTACAGACAGATGGATGAGGTGAAGTTGCATGGCTTCATGGATGCAAATTGGGCGAGTAGCCCAACGGACAAAAAGAGCACATCAGGGGGGATCTTTAGTATCAGATCTATAGTTGTTTCTTGGTACAGCAGGAAATAGAAATCCGTGGCACTTAGTTCAGCAGAAGCGGAATACATGGGCGCAAGTCAAGCTACATGTGAGGCTATCTTTATGAGAAAGATCTTGGTTGGTTTGTTTGGTTCTCATTTAGATCCGACAATGATTTATTGTGATAATCAGAGTTGCATTAAAATCTCGATTAATTCTGTTTTTCATGATAGATCTAAGCATATAGATATCCGGTATCATCATCTCAGAGATTGTGTGCAGCGGAAGATCATGTTGCTTCAATACATTCCTACAGAAGATCAGTCTGCAGACATTCTGACGAAGGCGCTCACCAGGAGAAAATTTGAATGTCATAGAGATAGGATTGGGGTGAATGATAATCCCTTTCTTGTTGAGAGGGAGTGTTGAAAAGTCAACAAGAAACATGTGTCTAATTTACTTTTCCCTTAAATAAATTGGACAATAAATATTAATCTATTATCACATTTATACCTGAGTGAGTTGGAATTGTAATAGAATTATAAGTGTCGTTAAGTGAGTTAAGCTTAGTTGTACTAGTTGTAACTAAACTTGCACTAGTGAGAGTTCAGGGAATTAATTATTCATTAAATCACAATCAGTGAACTCACATGCAACTAAAGATTTGCCACGGTTAACTATATGCATGTCAGATCCAGTGGAGACCCAGTTGAGATAACGGGTGAAAGGGACAGTTTGGCTATCAGTTTTGATTTGAGTGAAGTGCACTCATGCAATCACACATGCAGTGGATATGCTTATGAGCATGTGCAAACTAGACAATTTGAATTATTGTGAGAATTCCAATTGCAGGGATTTGCACAGAGGAGGTAGGTTGTCTGGACACAGAAATTGGCACATGTATTTGCTGAGTTTTGTATGACAGTGTGAGACGATTGTATTGTACTGAGAGCTCTTGGATTAGATTTTTGTATCAGATTATTTCATGATCTATGATATACATAATATATGATAGTGGGGTTTTTAGCTTTACGCTTTCCTGGTAAAACTTTTGTGTTATGTGTTCTTGATATTTCACTTTGTGATCGTGGTTTAATTTTCCACAAGAATAATAGTAGAAGTAATTTTGTATTTAACAGTGGCATATAATTGTTAGATCAGGAGAATCACAAGAAATACTTAATTTGTATTGAAATTTATACACTATATCCATTACTGACTACAATTTCCCTTTCAACAACCATAGAGATGAATTTTTGGCAATTGGTACTCTTAAGGAGAATTTGCAGAGGTAAATGAAAGAAGAAATGTCCATTCAAAGTGCAGATGAATGGTGGAACAGGATCATGCAGAGATCTCGAAGATTGATGTGGTATGTTTTTATTATTAAATTTGGTTTTAATGACCTATAATGATGGTTGGAGACACACATTTATTGATTGCAAGCGAGACAATGATGAACGGGGGCCTAATCCGAAGGGAAATAATCACCCTGATAATTGTTTCAATTTATGAACAATGTTATGCATGTATTAATGGTCAAACTCAATGGTTTCTATGATTATGTTAGTGCCAGTCGTTTATGTCTGTCACCAGTGATCAAATATGCTCTTACAAGGTTTTTGGTAGGGTCTCGAGTCAATTTTTTATCATTTCATTAGGTTTTCAAAATAAAAATTTGGTCACTGGCTAGTGTGTCTAGGTCTATTACTGCTCCTTTCAAAAATTTCCATGTCCCGGTCATTGCCATCACTCAGTGGGATGTGTCATCACTGAAATTTCATCATCATTATCTCAGTCATACCATCATGGTTCGCATTCAGCCACAAGGATACTAATCAGTGGGGAAAAGTGGTTTAAGAGCCTAGACTTGGATGTGAAAAACTGCAAACCCTTCATCAAAGGTCACTACAAAGACATCATTAAAAAAAAAATCCTTTTGGACAACTCCTTGAGAATTTTTCTCCATTGATGAGGGTCATTATGAAGTATTTTACATGTGAGGGAAAATTTTCAAGATTGTACAAGTATCATGTCAGATTGCTCATTCATTTCACAGGGTTAAAACCACTTAACCTATCCTACTACCTCTACAAGAGCTTCACTAAAATGGCAGAGAAGGTGCAGCATAGACAAAGTGATCATCAAGCCATCCTTTTTCACCATGCCCTCATCAAAATCATTATATTGTATCAGCTTGCACAAATGAACATCACTTGGGAGACATTCATTTAGTCAAATGTCTTTTTGTCTTTTGTTAGTCATCCTACTAGCCAAAGTACACCATCATCACCATCCAAGAATACTTAGAGAGTCCAAGAAACTCATTTTTGGCACAGCAAGAACAATCTACTCAAAACATGTCACTTGGAGAATCTTTGAAGGCACATTTTCTAGAAATGTCTTGTTTGGTCATTTTTTTGCCGAACCGATTGTGGACAATCAGAGATAAAAATTGAGAAATTGGAGGAGGTTTGTGTTCCTTAGATGAAAAATTACAATAACCTACTTAATATTTTACACAGGTATTACAGCATGAGATATACATTCACATCTTCACAGCCTATTTTTCTGATTGTGCAAAGTCTTGTTTTAGACATCTTTTTGCAGAACCGATTGTGGCCAATCAAAGATGAAACTTGAGAAACTTGAGGAGGTTTGTGTTCCTTAGATTCCAAAGTACAATAAAATACTTCAGATTTTACATAGGTATTACATCATGAGAGATACATTCACATCTTCATAGCCTATTTTTCTGATTGTGCAAATTCTTATTTTAGTCATCTTTTTTCCAAACCGATTGTGGCCAATCATAGATGAATCTTGAGAAACTGGAGGATTTTTGTGTTCCTTACATGCAAAATTACAATAATCTACTTCATATTTTGCACAAGTATTACAACATGATAGATACATTCACATCTTCATCGGTTATTTTTCTAATTGTGCAAAGTCATGTTTTAGTCATCTTTTTGTCGAACCGATTGTGGCGAATCAGAGATGAAGCTTGAGAAAATGGAGGAGGCTTGTGTTCCTTAGATGAAAAAATACAATAAACTACTTCATATTTTACACATCTATTACATCATGAGAGATACATTCACATCTTCACAGCCTATGTTTTTGATTGTGCAAAGTCTTGTTTTAGTCATGTTTTTTTCCGAACCGATTGTGGCCAATTAGAGATGAAAATTGAGAAACTGGAGGAGGTTTGTGTTCCTTAGATTCCAAAGTACCATAAAATACTTCATATTTTACACAGGTATTATATCATGAGATATACATTCACATATTCACAACCTATTTTTCTGATTGTGCAAAGTCCTGTTTTAGTCATCTTTTTGTCGAACCGATTGTGGCCAATCAGAGATGAAACTTGAGAAACTGGAGGAGGTTTGTGTTCCTTAGATTCCAAAGTACAATAACCTACATCATATTTTATGCAGGTATTACATAAAGAGAGATACATTCACATCTTCACAACCTATTTTTATGATTGTGCAAAGTCATGTTTTAGACATCATCTTGGTTGTTGTATATTTTTGTTCAGCAGGTAAGGTCTAAACCATGTCAACATGATTCTAATGACCCACTCAATCCATAAAAGATGTAGCAAAGAAGTCATTGAAATGTGTATGGTAAACATAATCAATATGTAGGGATAGTATCTTAAAATTAGTGCAAAAAGGGCCTCATAAGAGTATTTGTGAATGGAAATTTTCAACCTTTGACAAAGGACAAATTTCAGAGATGATTTTGTCTTCAAAGGTAGAAGCAAAAACTAGTGAATGTTTACAAAAGCTTTGAACTATATAAATGTCTTGCAGTTAGGTAAGCAAAGGCTAACACTAGGGACCCTTTGAACATATGCAGAACAAGACAATCAGTTTACTCAAACTTTGAAGTAAACCCTTTCAATGACTTGTTGGCAATGGATATGGTAATCAGATCCTCCATACTTTCCTTCCCTTTTCATGCTCTACTAGGGAATACCAAGACAAGAGATCAAATATTCCTCAAGATTTTGGTAAATGTTTTATACCAAACTTCTATTCAGAAGCATGCACTCGAAATTGTATTTTTCCATGTTGTGGTCTCTAATATATTGAAAAAAAAAGACTGACACCGATTGTTCCTCCATACTATCAATATACAGCTCATGCCAACATAGGCATGGTTTAGACATCCCCAAAGGCATACTCATCTTGGGATATACTCAATCCATGACATATATTACCAATAATTGGTATAGTCAGAGTGGGATTAGAGTCGAAACAATGAGCACAAAAGAATCATGTCCCATAGCTAGTCCACAAAAACCTAAGACAGACACTAAAAGAGTAATCGATCAAAATATTGAGAGGTTTGCTGGTGCAAGATACAAAGCCACATAATGAGTATCCCCAGAATATGAGCCGGATCATAGTGTTTAATAGTTTTTTTTAGTTTTCAGTAATCCTATTGTAGTCTAGTGGTCTATAATGAATTTAACAGAATAGATTCACAAACAAAAATAGAAAACAATGTATCATCATATTCATCAGCAATATCAGAATTTATAGTAGCATCCCAATGGCTAGTTGAGATACATATTTCCATTTAGTTGCAAAGGAAATTTTGAACCATCTTCCTGGAAATGAAAAACGGCCAATGAAAACCACAGGACAATGAAAAAATTAAAAGGTGATCCTTTTGAGGGGTCATCTTCCACAGCAGCAAATGCAGATCTAAGACTGGATAAAGAGGAAGAGGATGGAGGAGAGAGTAGAAGCAATGGTGGTGACATTGATGAGACCTTGATGGTTTTTGTTATGACATGGAGGAGGAGGACTGACAAGCTATCATATTCTTCCATCATAGTTCTATTTTCTACCCTGTTTTGTATTTGACATTGGCATTCCCACCTATAGTAACAATATCATGATCATCTATGAATTATCATCTTCTCTATGTCATACATTTTGATTTTGATAACTTCAAATGACTCAATCCAAATCCCACAATAAAACCATATTCAAGGTGATCATGCATGCTTTGAAATGCATTCCAATCATGACTATTCTAAATATGGTAGCCACTCGGATATAGAAAGTGTTGGGCATTATTGTGTTTAAGAGGTCCTATAGGGATAGGTTTTTCTTATACGCTTGTAGATGAAATCATGCATAGCACACTTGTATAAAGGGAATAGGTTTTTGGCACATTAAAAGAATAATATATGATTGTAAAATAAAATAATGAGCTTGATTGATGGATTATTTAGGGGGGGAAGACAACATTACCAATGCTCAAGATTTGCAATATATTTTGTCTTTCTTGGACAATAATATTTCTTTAAACAAACAAAAAGATAAACCTATTTGGGGATATTAAAGGTGTTTAAAATACAAACATCCAACATATGTTACCCATGGATTTGAAAAACAACAGTTGGTTTTAGGCACATGGGTTCATGGTACATAGTTTATGAACATTGTTTGGAGGCACATTGTTTATGTTTATTAAGGGTGCCTCTTTCAGGAAGTAAGTTGGGAATTTCTAGCTAGAAAATTTAATTGAAGTTAGTTACTACATGTTATGGTCCATCATTCATTGCATTTTTTTGCTAGAAAAGGATTATTTGGACATGATCACATGCATTCATTTGAAGATTATCCACTTGGGAGGTTGAATAGCTTTCATATCCATGCATTTGAAGGAGGTAACCTCGTTGGTAGTTGCATTTAAAAGGAGGTTGGGGAGGACATGGGGAAGCTCAGTGATGGTCACATGGGCACCCAAAAATGTTGAATCGATCCCCACCATTCCCATTCTCATTCCTGCACCCAATTTTAAGACCCTCAAATCCTATTTTTTACCTCTTCTGTGTAACAACTGATGGGAGATGTGGCCCACTTCTAGATTCAACTCAAACCAATTTTCTGATTTTAGCTCAATCCCATCTGTTGATTGTTGTTTAGTGCATATAGTTCTATGTGTGAATGATTCCAAAACATTTCATCCAAAAACCAGTAGAGAGCAGAGGCTACAGACCATACCTAAAAAGAGAGGCCTCTCGAGGGAAGCTGCCTCACCAATACTTTATGGTTTCTATGAATTATATCCTTGTACTCTTAAGTACCTATTATCACTTTGTAATTTATCAGGCTGAGGGAGAAATTGATAGAGGTAATTGTTTCAACCGCTTGGAGTCTTGGATCTAGCCCTCCAAGACTCAGAGATGGCTCTCTCTGTATGATTTAACTTGGTTTGGAATAGGATATTAGGCTATTTATGAGGGATCGGGGTTTTGGGTTTTTAAATGGTTGGGTTGGGACAACAAGGAGGGACATTGGGAAAATGGGGTATGTGCTTAAATATATGACTCACTCTCAGATCTAGACAAATATCCTACACAAGGAAAGGTAGTGGAAATGTTGGACTGAATTAAGTTTTAATGGTGTCAAATGAGGAAGAAATAAGGGAGGAAAAAACCAAGCAAAGGAGCATTTAAGAATTCCTAAACTGAGCTTTTAGAAGAGAAACATAAAGATTATCAAGAACAGACATATTTCTCCAATAAATGTTGCTCTATTAATTCTCCTTTGAAAATAAGAATTTGAAAACAAATGAAATGATAACTGGAAAAACACTTAACAGAGAAAAGAAACGCCACCAACACCTCAACACAAGAATCTTGTCAACAACTTGCCTATTACTGATCGATAATTTAAAGATTACAGAAAAACCTTCTAGAATAGCAAGGCCCATAGTCTAGCAAAAGAATCAACTTCCTTCTCGATCCAACCCCCTTTTTGTAGTTTACCTCTCTCTAAATAGGTAAAGATACTCTTAGTCTTAAAATCTCGAGTCCAATCCCTGTTTTCTAAAAATAGAAAACAATTACAATGATTTACACATGTAAAAAATAGTTTCCTAAACATAAGGGTTGGTTATAACAGAAATGACACGTGCAAAAACTTCTCCCAATTTCCAGAGTGTTGTTTTAGTAGAGTATTTTTCCATTCGAAAGGTGGACAACACATTTGACAAGTGGAAAATTAACATTCCCTTGGTTGGTCTTCATGATATCTTGAGGTCGAGAAAGTATTTTGTCAACTGGAAGAGACACTTGTAGATACTCTCCTCTCTTTTTTAAACTCTCAACAAACAGAGGAGGTGTTACCTCAAAGTATCTCTACAACAATAGACCACTAACCTTTGAACAGAAAATGACCAAAATCTACTAAAAGTTGACTGCAACTTCTAGGACACTCTGCTTTTTGAAATGGCAATCTCAATATTGGAGCATCCAAATTAATGTAAAGAGAAAACCTGCTCTTCGCGGTGCAGTCTAAGACCGACATGAAGACCCTCAAACTTCCCACAGATGATTTCAAATTTTGGTTATTTAGAATTCGAGCTGTTATTTGCCTAATAATTCTATGTCATGAAATCTAAATTTGATTTAGCTGCCACTTGTGCCATGATGACTCAAATGCCTAAAAACTGGAAATATTGATACAAGAACAACTTTTTGAGAGGCTCAATACTTTTCTTTTCTATTTGACCAAGTTTTTAACAGCCAAGTGCCCTGAAACCAAGGGTTTTGATCTTCAACCAGCTTCTCAAAACTCTTCTGGCAAACTTCTTCCCCCAATAATTGTCAATAATTGTGCCTTGGGGTTTTTCCATTGCAAAGAGTGGCTCTGCTCTCCCTATGTTGACCATGGAAAAACCTTGGCTCTCCAGTCTGGAAATTGTTCAAGAGGACCAGCCTGGCCTGTTGTTTAACGACTTGGTTTTTGTATAATTGTTGACTATTTTGAGAACAGGCTTGCCCAGTTGGTCATATGACAGTTGTGTTGGTTGGTATATAGTCACTGGCTCGGTTATAATAGTGGTGAACCCCACATTACCAGTTTCACTTTCAAAGCACATAGTTACTCTCCTTATGTTAATAGCTCAGTGTTGTTAATGGAAAGGGCCTCTACCCCAATTCGATTGGAGGCATGGGTATGCGTATTGGCCACGGCTTGTTTGGTTGATTGATGTTTTTACAATAGTGGCGAATTGATTGGTTGATATACAATCACTGGTATTTTCACTTGTGATTATTTGGATGATTAGCTGGCATTGGTTACAACTCACTCATGTCGCGTTGTGTGGATGGTGTTTTGCAAATGAAATAGTAGTCATGGTAACTTTGGTTTTCTTTGGGGTTGAATGACTACTGAACTAGATGACTGTAGAGAATATATCCATTGCATCCCCATGCTTGTTTGATTGTATAAGCATGAGTTTGCACAGCATATTCAATCACGGTGTGACTAAATCGAAGCAATGTTATATTGAATCGATGGCTCAGCACGAGATGTTGAGTTATTACCGTGACTGTGTGTTTGTTTTTGTTTAAGTGAAATTTTTGCATCACGAGGTTTTGTTGGTTGTGCACTATGTATAACATATAAGGTTTGAGTTCTCACAGTCAGAGATACTCACAGAGTTTTGAGCATGTTTGTTGCATCCTGATCAATTGTTGAGACAGGCTTGTGGTTGATACCTCGTCGTGTTGGATGGATGGCCCAGTTTTTAAGTCACGTTGAGTTGTTTTTTTTACAGTGGTAGAACTACATTGTCTGGGCGAATTACCCCGTGCATAGCTTGTGTCTAAATGGTGATTATGGTTTGTATGCTAATTGTCAATTCGGGTGTGGCAATTTGGTATTAATTATTTTGGTTACTACCTATATATGTTTAATGAATATCATTGCATTTAAATGATAGGTCCAATTGCAGTGATAGTGACTTCATGGTTAATTTGGAAACATGACTTTTGAAGTATTGTTGTGGATTGAAGAAATGCATGGGCAGTGATTTTTTGTTATAGTTTACAGATTGGAAATGGGTATTGTTCGTAAATTGTTATAAAATGTAGAGTATGTGAATGAAGGGAACAGAACCCCTCACAAATCGTGTGGAATACATATTGTCTTGTGATGGCACTGTGTTGTATATTTGATTGTGAACAGTGAACTAGTTAAATGCACAGAAATTATTATTGGGTCAAATGATTGATGGTTGATGCATCTCTTTTCGCAAAATGTTTTATGGATCACTTAATTAATTTCATGAACAGTAATCATTCTTCTTCCCTTCCATTATTTCATTCTCCACTAATTACAAACCCCATCACCTCCCATATTCATTTTTCACTCTCTATTCTAAAATTGATTACAGTCAAGAGAATTTATGTGTTAAAGTAGATGGAAGTGGTAGTGTCTTGTGTGGATTGCAGTGAGGTTTTGTTGGTTTTATTTACAGTTGATTGTTGTTGTCATTGAGTAGTGACCATGTTGTTTTCCCCCTCATTATATCATATTTTCTCTCAATACAACCACCTCACATATCCCAGAACCCTTTTCCACCCCCTATTCATTGATTAACGATGAAACAATTTGTATGGATTGGATTGCATGAGTCTGATACATTCCTGAGCCAAATCTATTTCATATTTTTAAGATTTTTCATGTATGGTTATTTAAAAGACTATTTGCTAATAGATCACGCATGCAGAATGAGTCTTTTCAGTCAAGGAAGCCATGGTCAAGGAAACAGAGGTAGAGGTAAATGGAACCGAGGCCCAAGAAGGCCCAAGTTCTCCATACATTTTGACGTTGATTCAGAAGAGATTGGCCATTTGTTTCATGTCGGATTATTTAATTGGATTGGGCAGGGAATAGTCCAACCTAGGCCTGAAAGGCCTCCTTTCCAAGCCCCTCAAGCCCCCGGTATCCCTGTGCCTCCTCATGTCTCCTTACAACCTGAGGTCCCTGAAAATGATGGATGGCAAGAGAGTGTCCACCCGACAATCTCCCAACATCGTGTCTGGCCCAACTTGTCTTTACCTGCTCCTCTGCCTATGAACCCCATTGTCCAAGTTGTCCCTAACCACTCACCAGTGCAATCCTCCCATGCTAGCAAGAGATTGAATATTGAAGCCCACCATGCCCTTGATAAAGGAAAAGCCATTGTTTCCCCCTCCTCACCCTCCAATGGCTCTGACAAATCTATGTCTTCCCGGATGCATTTGAGGAACGATTGTTTCCACGTGATCAGTGAAATTAGGCCTAAAGGCTTTGCACAGCCAAAGGCAAACTCAAGAAAATCAAGAGGTGACAGCAGCAATCAAGGAAGGGTTGCATCACAGACTGGGAAATATGGCTTCTGAGTTTTTCTTATATCCATTGTTTTATGACAGTTGACTTCATGGATCTTTGGACAACATGTTTACTTTGGATATATGAGTCTTATTTTTGAAATAATTCCAAATTTCATGAGTTTAAATTGCCAAAATTGAATATGTTGATGGGAGGCACAAGGAGTTGTGTTTTTCTTAACTAATGGTTATGTTATGATTGTTATGATTGTTATGAACTAAAGGGAGTCACAAGGGGTCCCACCTACTAGTTATTATTTATTTATGACCCTTATTATAATTATTAATTTTCCCCCTAACTAAAGTTAGTTGAGTCTTTTAATTAACTTAACTAATGAATTCGTTCAACTTCTTCAACCAATTCTAATTTGTTAAAAGAAAAAGGAAAGGGAGGAACAAGAGTAGGATAGAAGCAAAAGCATGCTAAGGTTTTCTCTTTGAGTTTATGTTGAGATAGTTCAGTTTTCATTCATTTATTTATTCATCACAACCTAATTCTCTTGTGATAGCAAGGTCTTATTGTAGATAGCAATATTCAGGGTTGAATCAAATCATTCAGACACTTGTTTTTTAGAGGTGTTGATCTATCTTTGATAGGCTATGTAGACTTGTTTGCTTGTGAATTAATTTTCATGACTGATAAAGGCTATTGTGCAGAGTCGAGTGGGCAGCAATATGTGGCAAGATGATCCATCTTTTAGAGTTTAGTTTTGGTTTTTTGTCAGAGGGACTTTTGTATGTTCCATCGGGGATGTCTAAGTTTGACTTTGGTCCAAGATTTATGTATGAGAGTTTGTAAAGAAAATGACTCTTTGGTGAATTTGAATGAAATAAAGGATTGCTTTATGTCTCATCTGTCTTGATTATCATATTGGGGTCTTTACTTCTGTTCCTACATTTATTTCAGCAACTGTTATATTCATAAAATTACATAAAAAGTGAATTTCCAGCAAACTTTTTGTTGATAAAAGACTATCCTAAGCACTCGTAATTAATACTTATGAGTTAGGATGTTATTTTTGTTGGCTATAAACATAGGGTGATATTCCTGTCTACTTTTCTTTAGCCAAGTAAAGTTTGAAAATGCTTGAGTAAGATTATTTCATATATTTTCCTCAACATTTATTTGGTGACCATACTGGGGAGATCTTCGATATCTCTCTGGTTAAATTTTATACTCGATTTTCATCGATACATCTTTCTTTTTCTGATATTGATTCTTTGATTGTTTTTCTATTAGTGATTGTTCCTGTTGTGAGGCAGCCGAATCTTGAGCCCGGTCTCCAAGACCAGACCAGCATTGCGTTGAACTTGTTTCATACTATTTTAGACACTGTGAGGACCCATGCCAAGCTTAACCATTCTTGGGCAGCAATTGAATGAGATATTAGTGCTCAAGAACAGTGGGAGGCTAGACGTAGACATCCTAAAAATCAACAATAATCTTTTGTTTCTTCAGATTTGGCCTTTCTTTTCATGTCCTTAGATTCTCGTGCTTCTAGAAGAAGAAGAGGCTTGTCACCCAAAATCAAACCTATTGTTATCCGCACAACAAGGTGCTCTAAGGAGAACTTTATCTTATTCATCCATCTCATCTTTCTTTCCCTCATCTATCATCCACAAGATGGCATCTAGTGGTGGCTCTGGTAGCACTGGAAGTGCTCCATCTTCCCAATATTCATTGTCATAGGTGATTGGTAGATTGTACAGCCACCATATCCCTGTCCAATATACTACATACCCCACTGATGGGTGTTCTATATGCACTAAAAACACACTAAAAACCCTCAATTAAATTGTCAACCCGGGGTAAGTAAACTTAGAGTTGTAACAAAATATATGCCAAGGTAGAAGGGTCGGTAGTAGTATAGTCTAACTCAGGAAGTGGCTATCTAAAGGCTAATCTATTCAAGCAAATCTATCTAATGAGAAAATCCTACTAAGCAACTTTAAACTATGTAACCTAAGTACTTTTGGGCCAAGGATCGATGGATAGTTCTAGGAAAACAAGTGAAAACCCTACTTGAAGCAAACTAGTTCATCAATAAGAAAAAGCAACTATTAAGCATAACAATAAACAAATAGCAAAAGCAAACTACTTTAACTAGCCTACCTAAATTCAATGAACAACTACCCTATGAAAGCAAGTAAATAAACAAGCAACTATACTATCAAAGAAAGAATAGAAAAGCAAGCAATTTAACCTATTAAAGAAAGAAAACAGCTAACTACCCTAAGATAACTTCTACATCAAGTAAACTAATTAAGACTACTCATTGAACAACTAACTAAGCTAAGAGGCGAGTGAACTCTATTCTTAATTCAAACTTCAAAACTATTTCTAATTCATAAAAGGAAATCTATTTAATTGAAAGAAAGAAGAACTAACAACTAACTTTTAATCTATGATTAACAAACTGCTCTTCAATCTACTAAAGCAAAAGACTATATATCCTACATCAACAATAAAACTATCTTTTGATCTACGAAAGCAAGAAACTATCTTATAACCTATGAAAAACTCAAATATAGTGTTGGTGGTTGTGTGAATGTCTCTGGTGTCTTATAAAATCTCAATGGCACTTGACAATAAAATATAATTCAAGTGGTATAAGCTCAATATTGATTTCAATGGAAAAGTGGAAAGTGTGAATTAAACAATCCAATGAGAATTTAGCCATCATGGAAACAATCATCAATTAACCTGCATATTCATGGAATTATTAACCATCAACAATACAACGAGATTATAATTGCACTCTATGCTATGTAAGCAAAATTCATAACTACATTCAATCATTAACTAAGAATTGGAATTGCAATCTAATTCTAGGAAAGAAACTGCATAAAGTAAAACTATGCTATATCTATTTTAACAATTCAAAGTGCAAGGAAAATGCTAAAAAACAGAAATTAAAACATGACATATAAAAAGTAAACTAATCAATACATTAACTAACAACTAGTTAAGCAAGATCTACATACAATGGAATAAGCAATCTACAATTAAAAACTGTAACTAACCCTATCCATCCATTGAATCCTCGTTAAAGAAAATATAAACTAAAACTATGTTCTACTCTATTTCAAACTTTGTTTTAAACTTGATTTCAAAAGCATAAATAAAGCACAATCTAATATCTAATTGTACACAGGGTTAGTGTTTGAGTTTGCAAACTCGTTCCTAACTACAAAATCAATGCATATTAACACAAGCCTTCATACTAACCTGCAAAAGAGAGTTAAAATAATTAAACTACAATAGCAAATCAGATAACAAAGAAATAAAACAACAGTTCATGTACAGGAAATAAAAAGAGACATCTACCCTATGAAATGCATAAATAATTTAAAGAACAGTTACCAGACTACTGGTGGCCCCCCCAACAAGTCCTGGTCACTTCTCAAAGGCACACCACGAACTCAACAAATCGATTTCACCATTAAAACTCAAAAACGCAGTTTTATATAATTCTGGCAATTGAAAATAGCAAAAACGGAGGAAAATTGTATTTGTCTCTAATCCTCTACTTCTTCTACTGCTTAACTATTGTATGACCACCATGGTGGTATTTATAAGCTTTACAGACCAAGTGGTCGACCACTGGAGGGTCGAACCACTTCTAAAAACAACAAATTACATTAATGGTGCCCTAACTACCGAAATGGAGTGAGCCAATAATCGCCCAGCTCAACAACCCAAACCGAGTTGTAAAGAGTTCAGTAGTTGGAGGGGTCAAGCACGAGCAAAACCCATGTTCCTGATTCGCCCACCAATGGCCGCCAATACCATAACCGCCAAATCGCCCATCGTTTTTGTGCAGGACGAGGTGTTGGACGGAGTGTCGGACCAGGTACCGGATTGAGTACGGGATGGAGTGTCGGACTAAGTGTCCAAAGCATAAATGTGATGCGATTTTTCCCTATAACACCAAAATACGTGAATTAGATCCTTGGAAACATAAAAACTAAAACATGAATTATACATACCTGGTGTAGATCATAACGTTTTGGCACAAAATTCTTCAAAAAGCTTCTCCAAAACATGAAAAACACATATGTATATTCGGCAAAAGTATCTAATTACTGTCATAAAACTGATCATATCTCGGGCCCAACATTACCCCCACACTTACGATTTTGCAGGTCCCATTGCAAACAAAAATAAATTACCCCTCGTGACTAGGCTTGCTAAGGAGGATCGGCTTTGGAAGGTTCTACTTCTTGCTGTGAAGGCTTTGCCTTATGCCTCTTGTGTTGCTTCAGTTGTTCTCTGAGGCTGTGGTTGGATTTGGTCATCTCATCAACCAACCGTTGAAGGGAGTTCACCTTTTCCTAGAGGACTGCATTATCATGATGAAGGTGTGTGTCTGTTGTCTTCCTTTTTTCCAACTTTTGGAGGAGCTGAGAATTCTCTTTTTGTAGCTTCTCAATGGCTGGGGCAGAATCAGTGATCTCAGAGGAAGGCTTAGATCCTTTGAGGGATGTGGAAAATCTATCATTTTTAGGATCTAGAGTAGGCATGGGTGAAGTAGGAGTGATGGGGGATTGATAAGAAGAGGTAGGTTCTGATTTTGTCTTTCTTTGTGGCTCTAATCCACCGCAGAAACCTCCCTAAGTCTCTTGTGAGGGCTCTCAAGATCGGAGGACACTTGGATAGGATCCAAAGCAGGCAAAGTTTTTGCATAAGGTTTTGTTCTTTTGCTCTGGGTAATCTTTCGAAAAGGTCCTTTACCAAATCAATTGGCTCCCCTTCTATTTGTGGGAACGATGGGAAAGTCTTGTTGAATCACTTCCTGGAGATTTTTAGGTGTGGGATAAAGAGAGATTGAAGGCATTGGGGGGTTAGCAATAGGCTTCTTTTGATATTTACTCTTGGTCCTTTTACCCGATGAGGAAGCAGGTATATCAACAAGATTTTTGTATTGTTTCGGAAGAGAGAGGGTTTGTGCAAGGGGGTTTGGAGTTCTTGGAGAGCGGGGCTTGGATGGAGAAATGTTTCTTAGGCTAAGTGGATTTTTGTCGGTCTTAATTGTCAAGTGAGGGTTTGCAAATTGATAGATAAATGCATCCCTAGTTTGCCCCTGTTTCTCTAATTCGGCTAAAACAAGGAGTTTGATCAAGCCATGGTGAAAGAGGTTTTTGTGGGGGTTAGTTACATTCTTCCTCACTTGAGGGGACATCTTCTCCAAGATTTTTAGGAAATAGAAGGGGAAATTCAAAGGTTTGTTGAAATGAAAATGAGCTAGCAATCTGAAATGACAAGCTTTGAAAGTGAAATATCTACCTTCACTTGTAATCAACCTCGTGATGACGATGAGAGGGTTGATCAATTCCTCCTTTATCCATTCCCTAGAATATCCTTTTGCTCCTGAAATGTTTTGGAATTTGGGCTTAAAAACCCTGTTATAACTTGAGCGCGGTAACTGGTGGTTTTTGAACCATCTATCTCCCATTCTTGGAAGCTTTGTTGCTGCAGAAATGGACTCTTCTGAGACTTCAAAGGAAAGAGACCCTACGTGCGTCATCTTCCAATCAAAATCGAGGGCAAATTGCATGGAGAGGCCATCATCGTGTCCCTGCAACTTAGACAAAAATGGCCCCCATCCTGTGCGTAAAAACACCGCTCTGCATTGTGCAAACTCAGGAATGGAAAAAATATCTGCATAGGAAGAGGGTTCATACCTCTTGCGCATTGTGGCAGAGGAAAAATTCACCAGGCAAGGGTGTGATCGAGCCAAGAGATGGCACGAATTGGGCACGGGTCGAGTGTAATTCAAACAGGGGAAGAAATGGCAGAGGCTAGGCATGATTTCTTAACGCAGGGCAAAGCAAATGGCAAGGGAGAATTGAGATAAAGGTTACCCAGCCCGAATTTGAATGCGCCTATGGTGGAGTTGGTTTCACACATGTGCGCACGATCTGCCATGTGTGGACAATTTTGAATTCGAAAGCTCATTTTTGGGGGAAAATGTAATCATGCACAGTTAGATCAATGTACAAGTCTTTTGACTTGGACATTTGATCATGAACATATCTAAAGCATCTTCAATCAATTGCCTGCAACCAATTCAATTGAATGTCATTGATTCCTAGTTACCTAGAATTTAGGACAGTGACTAGTGTGTAATTCATATGGAACTTTGTTTGGAACCTCATATGGAATTTCATACGGCACCTCATACGACACTTCATACAACACCTTTGTGTTAAATACATTTTCACCTCTTGTAACGAACAACCTGCAATATTGAAATGTTTTTGACAATCACAGTGGTTAATGAGTAGAGGCAGAATGCTCGCGTGTTGATTTTTCCATCATGCTGACTCAATCCTCTTGCATATGACATATAATGTCAAACCTACAACGAACAGGTTATAGCAAGCATAAAACATGTATTGTCAATCCTACAATGTACAACTTGTAATGAAAGATAAACCGATAAAGAGTGGTATGTTAAGTATATGTTCAGTAATTTAGAGCACACGGGAGTTTAGCACTTCAAAAATAAAATGACCATTAATGTAATAACCTGTATCATGGAAATAATACAAAAATTCTTGCAAATATTTATTTCTCCAGGCAATGATCATTTGTCAGCTCATGAACCCCTCCCCCACACCTAAGTATTGTGACACCTCACAATCAAAAGTATAGGAAACCATTCAGTTCCCCCAATAGCCAAAGATTTATATTATGTCAAGTGTAAAGATAAATTTCACATATTGTGTTGATTAAGGTTGGTTGTCATTGATGTCAACCCTTGAACAAAGACCCGTAGCACAAAGGTTTGGGTAATGGACCCAATAGTGTTTGATGTAAATATGACTCATTATTGTTTTTTCATGGTTGATAAGAAGTAAATATGGATGAACTCCAAAGT
>ML783976.1:224148-260300 GCA_009831015.1 Picea engelmannii
GGGTTTCCACGTAAAACACTGGTGTACTGTGCATGTGTGTGATTGTTTATTTATTACTGCTCATTATTGGATAATAATTCTACATTGATATAACATTTGAAGAAAAAGGATTATAATTACGTTATTACTAATTCACCCCCCCCTCTCAAGTATTCCAACATATTGGTCTAACGAAACAGTTAGGAGATGGCCCCACCTATAGGATAAGAGATCCTATATATAGATAAGAAGAGGTAGGCAAGAGAGTTTCAAGATAGTCTTAGAGTTATTTCCCAATGGCAAGTTTATGGAGTTCATTAACCTTAGCTTAACCATACATACTTCATGTCAGCTTTGTCTGCAAGTAATGTCGTACATCAAGACAAGTTTAAATTTATTTTTTTTTTTTGTCAGATTACCATCCTCGCTAAGTAGAATGCCCCGCTGCTAGCAAGCATGTTCAGTACTCCGGTGGGATTTCCTAGTCATACCACAGGCTGGTACCCGCTACCAACAGACCTGTTTAGTATCATGGCGGGTTAGCCTCTTACACCCTCAGAGACTGGCCCTCCATCTTTTAAGATTTTAGTATAAGATTTATTTATGCAAGAAGATGGGGGGACAACTCTGAAAATAACTTTTTCTTTCTTTTTTTTCAATTGGGATGGTATTTATGTTAGAGGATGACTTTCTGTTATATTACTTAGTGATTGTCCCAATGTAAGGGGTACTTAAGAAGACGTGGCCTATCTAAAGATATGATATAATAAAGCTATTTAGTGTGTAGTGGATGGTACCATTGAGAAAAAATAGAAAGGTATCTCTAGGCTCAACTCACTTTCTTCTTTTGTAATTATTGTGATGTTTCCATGACTAACCGCTAATTAGACCTCCTTGTTACTCTTTGATAAAGACACTTGACTCACTTACTCAGGTTTCTTGGAAAAACTGTACGAGAGACCTCTAATCTTGATAGTTATGGTATCACTTCCTTATACAGTGGTGAAGAGTTTCAAGAGAAACTGCTTTAGAATGCCTTAAAAAATGAGAATTTTTGCAAAAATATGGCTAATTACAGTAATTCAATATTCATTTGATGCTTTAGCAGACACAAAATTCAAGTGTAACAATGTTTTGAAGAAATATTCTTGAAACTGTGTACTCCTGGTGAAATAAATACTTACAGAAATCTTTAGAATTGCCTTATTAACAAAATTCAAAAACTATTTACATATATACAGTAGAAAATTTAGAAAACTTTTCAAGAACAAGGGGGTACTTCCCCATCTACTAAGGCCAATGCCTTGTCCGTTGACATGACCTGTAGAAAATCCTCTCTGGAAATGGGCTTATGATAAAATTTGAGTCAGTGTCCATTTACTACAAAGGAGACTTGTCCATCATCAATTGTTTTAATTTTTACCGCTCCATTGTCATATACAGTGTCTACCTCATAAGGGCCCAACCACTGGGTGGTAAGTTTACCTTTGAATGTTTTGAATCGGGAATCAAACAACAGATCCCAATCACTAGGTTGAAAGTGTTTCTTCTTAATAAACTTGTCATGAAACTTGCTCCTCTAGTTTTGGACTAATATTGTCTGTTGGATGGCATCTTGCCTGATTTCATCCAACTCATTCAATTGTAGGGCTTGTTGCTTCTAAGCCTCATCTAAGTTCAATACTAATTATGCGACAATACGGAAGGTCCTTACTTGGAATTCTATAGGTAGAAGTACTTGTTTCCCATACACTAGCTCATAAGGGGTATGCCCAGTGGTATTTCTCCAGGTGGTCTGGTATTCCCACAAAGCCTCTGGGAGCCTATCAGCCCAATATCGGTGAAGTAATTGAATAGTCTTGGTCAAGATGGCTTCCAGAACTTTGTTTGTGGATTCTACCTGATCATTGGCTTGTGGGTGGTACGGAGAATATTTACGGTGTTTAATCCTATATTTCTCTGTTAGCTCTCTCATCATCTTGGAAGTGAATTGAGTGCCTTGGTTCGTAACAATTTCACAAGGGAAACCGAAGTGGGTAAATAGGTCTTCATAGATGAATTCAACAACTGACTTCTCTGTAGCCCTAAATAGGGATTTTGTCTCTACCCACTTGGTGACATAGTCCGTACAAACCAAAATATAGTTTTTCTTATGGGACATGGGTGAAATTGGTCCTACAAAGTCAAGGGTCCATTTTTTGAAGGGTTCTATCATAACTTGGGTGCGCAAGGGAATTTCTTCAGCTGACATAGGTCTTCCTATCCTTTGTCAACTATCACAACTTCTCACATACTTGGCAGCATCTTTGAAAATGCTAGACCAATAGTAACCCGAATGGAACACCTTATATGTTGTGTGCTTGTCAGAAAAATGACCACCACATGGTCCATCATGACAACTTCATAGTATTTCAGGTACCTCATCCTCTCGGACACATCTACAAATAATCAAATCAGGACCTGTGCGAAAAAGGTCATGACCAACCCAAGAGTAATTAGCACTCTGTGTAATAATTTTCCGTTTTTTATGAGGTGACAAATGAGACGGTAACTTCCTAGTAGCCAGATAGTTTTACAAATCTGCAAACCATGGGGTATCGACAGAAAGGGAAAAGAGGTGCTCATCTGGGAAACTTTCATCTACAGGGATATCATCATCCTCATTTTTTATTCGGGAAAGAAAATCAGCTACTACATTATCCTTTCTAGGTCGGTCAAGTACAATGATATTAAATTCTTGCAATAACAGAAGCCACCTAGTCACTCGGCCATTAGTTATGGGTTTGTTCATGAGAAATCTAATGGCGAAATGATCTGTATGTATGAATACTTTGTAACCTATAATGTGATGACGAAACATGTTGATAGCATGAACAACTGCCAAGAATTCCTTCTCGGTAATTGTGTAGTTCAACTCAGCAAGGGACAAGTTCTTGCTCACAAAATAAATGGCATAGGACTGTTGGTCCTCTTTCTTCCCTAATACCCCTCCTATTGCGGTGTCAGAGGCATCAGTGGATATATGAAATGGGAGAGTCCAATTGGGCCCTCTAATAACTGGTGCCACGGACAACTTATCTTACAGGGTTTCAAAGGCAGTTTGACACTGCTCAATCCAAACAAAATCAACATATTTTATTAACAATCCAAACATAGGTGCAGCAATCTTTGTAAAATTTTCAATAAATCGTCGGTAATATATGGCATTTCCAAGAAAGCTTCTCACCTCTTTCTGAATCTTGGGGTGTGGAAGTCTGACGATGACCTCAATCTTTGCAGGATCGACTTTTATCCCTTCATACGAAACATGATGTCCTAGAACCACTCCCTCAGTCAACAACATTTTACATTTTTCATGACTTAGAGACGGGTTTATTTCCTAGCATATGATAAGGACTTTTTCTAAGTTGTCTAAGGCTTCCTGGTAAGTGTTTCCATAAACTGTGAAGTCATCCATGTATACCTCCACACAATCATGAATAAGATCGGCAAATATCCCTAATATTGCTCGTTGAAATGTGGCAAGAGCATTACACAATCCAAATGGTAAGACCCTATAGGCATAGGTGCCCCAAGGACAAGTAAAGGTAGTCTTTTCCTAGTCCTCGGGTGATATAAGAATCTGGTTGTACCCGTTGTACCCATCTAAAAAGGAAAAATACTTATTTCCAGACAAGGTATCTAAAACTTGGTCAATGAAAGGGAGAGGAAAGTAGTCTTTCAGAGTGGCTTTGTTGAGTTCCTAGAAATCAACACAAATTATCCATTTCCTGATCACTTTCTTTGGAACGACTACAAGTGGGGATACCCACTTACTATCGGAGATGGGATAAATAAATCCGACATTTAACAACTTTTGGATCTCCTCCTTGACTATGTCTTTGAGTTTTGGGTTCATCCTTCTTTGGGGTTGCCTAACAGGTGTTACTTCCCCCTGGGTATATATGTGATGGATGCATGTGTCAGCGTGTATACCCTTCATGTCAGTGTATTCCCGGGAAAGTGCTCCTGATTGTTCTTTAAGGATATCTACTAACTATTTCTGTTGGTCTTTATCTAGCCCAGAGTTTATATGTAAAAATTTCCCTAGACTAATCTCGTAGGGCATAGTATAAGACATGGTAGACTCATCTATCTCAAAGATAAAAGATGTTGAAGACAAAATGGATGGGTCCAATTGTTCTTGAAATTCTTCCCCAAACATGTACTTGTTGGGCACTTTAATTGTCTAAATAAATAGATAATTAAGGTGTTCAATATAAATTGTCAAACCCAGGGAAGTTTTGTTATTGCAAGATAATTGTGCACGATCTATGCTAGATTATGAAAGCAAACATTAATCAAGTTGCAGTAAGGTAAACTAACAGAATTGAAAATTTGAACACTAACACAAGTTGCTGACACAGCTGGAGTTCTAATCTATTGGTGTAGAATTGAAGTCACACTTGCATAATTGAAATCTAATTTTGATGAGTGTATAAGAATCTTGGATTATCTAATCTATTCTAATTTTCTATATTACTCTTGCAGAAAGAAGTTATGTGCTAATTTTTTAAGGGAATTCACACTTCTATTTACTTGTGCTTGAAAATAGAGATTAATCTAATGCAGAAAAGGAATTAACTTTCAAAGCAATTCTCCAGCAGTATTCAACAATTATTTCTAACTCTCATGAGACACACTGATGCGCATTAACAAAAAGGGATGAACTGTAACAGTAAATGTATTCTAGAAATGCATAAAATTACACAACTGTAAATAATCAAAGCAGTTATTCTAAAACTCAAAACAGAGGGGAGTCTGTGAGGAAGGTGGGCCCTTTCCTTCTCACTGAATCCACTCAAAAAGACTATAGTAGGTTGGAGAAAATCAAAATCACTTATTTATTAAATCGCCAGAATGTTTAGATACAAAATGCTTCACTTCACTTCACTGGTCCATAGCTAATATTCAGTACCTTAATGATTACAAAATATTTTTTATTTAAAGACAGAGTCATGCAGTTGAAACGGACTCAGAACAGCCTTCAGAATCAGAGATTCTCAAGTTGTTCGTATGATATAAAAGATTTGTCATCATTACAAAATCTATAAATGATCTTAATCACCAGCGTGAGCCAAAACGTGTAACAGCCTTGAGGATCAGTTTTCAGGATTTGGATTTGAATGATATACCAGCTTCTAGGATCGGTGGAAATATGTTGCAGCAAGTGTAATAGCTTCCAAAAAAGGTGTGTAGTTGTTTTAGTTGTGTAACAGCAAGCAGAACTGGCACACAGTTGTAACAGCTGGTGTAACAGCATTGATCTTTCTTCAAGACTTGGTTGTTCTACACATTTTGATCATTAGTTGAACATTCATGGATAAAATATGAGAAACGCTACCAACCAAAAATGTTAAGTAAATAAGAATACAAAAGCAAGATCAATGATTCATACCTTGGGAAAAAGGTCTTAGCAAACATGATATTAGGCATTTTAGTGTAGAAATGATAAGGTTGAATGAGCAAAAGATATATTGAAAAGGGGACATTTATGGGTCCTAACAGTACTCAAATTGGGGAAAAGACTATGGAAAATCCACATATGTGATAGAAGAAATAAACTGGTTTAGCACATTTTATGTTGTGTGCTCCTGAAGTGCCCATGCATGGTCACTTGGAAATACAGGTTCTTCCCAGTCCTCATTATCGTATGGACATTCAAGCCACCATAGATTCTCCATAATAGGTTGAGATGGAGGGTAAATGGTGAGCTTCTGGATAGAGAGACCATTTGAGATGGTCATTTCCCCCTCTCTATAGCCAATAAATGCATTGACTATGGCTAGCCAAGGTCTTCCCAAAATGACAGGATGGCCTTTGGCAGGATCCTTTGAGCGAATGAAAATAAAATCTATTGGGTATTCCCATGAGGCTAAAGTAACCATGATATCATCTAAAATTCCTTCAGGTATAACCCTAGTCTTATCTGCTAATTCCAAAATGGTTTGGGTAGGCCGAAGAAGAGGTTGTAATTGTAATTGTTCCAAGGTAGTAGCGGTCATAACATTGATGGTTACCCCTAGGTCTATGAGAGTGGTTCCAATGGAGACATCATTAATGGTTATGGTCACTACGGGGTTTCCTGGGTTCCCATATTTTGCTAGTTTTGGTTGCTCTGATATGTACTCAGAAATTCCTCCTACCAAATATACTATAGGAGGGTCCTTTTGCTTCCTACCTAGATTTTTAATACACAATTATTTGACTACCTTACTGTAGATTGGAATGTCTTTATTGGATTGAAGCAAAAGAATCTTGACACAAATATTCTTCAATTCATTTAAGATGTCAAATTTCGGTCGGGTGGTAGGTTTCTCGATTACCAATCGAACTGGATAAGGAGGGACCTTCGTAATTTGTGAAGGTTCATTTTGGGGAAGCTTGGATTCTTGGTTCTTCAGGATAATAACATCTTCCCACCTAGTGTCACCCGTGGGTTGTTTGGTGTTTTCTTCTTCTTTTTCTTCCTGGATGACTATTGAATGTCTCTGATTATCCAGAACTTTTCCCGATCTTAGTTGAATTTTCTGTAATGGAACAGGAGTAATAACATATGTCGGGAAGGCCTGCATCTCAACATTGTGAAGAGGTTGAGGGGGATTATTATTGGGATTCAGCACTGGTTGTGTCGATAATAGTGTTGGTCTTGAGGAGCTTTCATTTTGGTATTGTAGTGGTTATTGTTGTGGAATAGGAGGTAAAGGTGGTGGAACAAAACCTGGCAGAAGCTGCGGAGTGTTCGGTGGGAACTGAGGATAAGGATGGTTGGACATAGGGATAGGTGGAGCTTGAGAGTTTCCTTGGCTATGTCCTCCTCTCCATCCTTGAAGCCAAGGATGTTGGTACTGAGTAGACCAGTTTTTCCAACCTGGTGAGTTCCACTATTGTTGTTGTTGATAATAGGGTGGAACTTGAGATTGTAGATCTAGGTATGTGGGTTGGTTCCTAGGCTGCCATGGCCTCCTAGGTGCATAAGAATACTCCCCCGGATCTCCACTCCTATATATGGCTAATAAATCAGGCAATGATGGACATTTCTCAGTTGAATGGTCTTCTGTACAGAATCCACAAACTAAAATGTTATCTAATGGGCATTCCCTTGAGGAATTCTTCCTCCTACATGTTGGGCAATATATGCTCATTGTTGCATTTTCCTCCTCCTGTTTCTTTTTTATTTTTAGGGTGTCCAATTGGGAACCTATTGTGCTTAAGATATATGTCTTGAAGTTTTCTAAAAGGTTCCCTATCTCTACTCTTGTGATACCACCTGAACTAACTAGTTTTAAGTTTCTATTATAAGGGTCCCAAACATTCTTCTCTATCTTGGCTCTACTCCTTGAGTAATTTTTACACATTTCACATATTTTGGCAAATGGGTTGCAGGAGATGTCACCTGATTCCATCAGGTTAAGCATCTCTAGATATTCTTCTGAAATTCCCTTAAGGAAAAGATCCCTAATTGCATCCTCTGGAAGGTCATGGTATTTTGACTTCTTGGAGATATAACTGAATCTCTCCATATAATCTTCGAGGGTATCATCTTCTAATTGTTGTATTTTAAAGATGTCATTACGAGACTCTTTGGTCTTGCAATAGTCTTGGTACTTTTTAAGAAAGATATCCTTCATGGCTTCCCAATATCTAATACTGGATTCTCCCAACCCCATGAACCATCTTAGTGTAGAGTTTTTGAGGGTGGAAGGAAAGAATTTTAGTTTCTGGGCATCTTGTACGTAGTTGTAGCTCCTACACAAGATGTCAAATTCAAATAGGAAGGTGTCTGGATATTCATTGTTTTTACCATAAAAGGTAGGCAGTGCTAAGAGAGGAATATTCTTCACGTTGACATTTGGAGTGGTGTCCAAAATCGGAAACTTGAAGGTAGTTTCGATTTGGTTTCTAGTTTCTTCTTCATCCTTGTGTCTTACATTGTTATGGTCCTCCTGATCATCCATATTGGTTTGGTTTCCAAAAAGAGAGTGCCTAGGTGGTTTTATCTTTGAAGAGAACAAGGTTTCCCTTTGATGGAAAGTTCTTCCTACGGATTGGATGTTTGGGACTCTACTCGAGCCGGTTGAGACTATTGGTGCCAAGGTTTTTGTGTCAGTTTGAGAGATAATTACATTGGTTGAACTACCAAACAAAAGATTCACCTGTTCAGGGTCTATGATTTCCTCAAAATTAGGATCTCTTGGTGGTGGTGTAAAAGAAAAGGGTGTATTGTTTGGTTCTGTGGAAGGCTCGAGTGGTCTTGCCTCCTATTCCAATATGATTGATGCTTCAATTTCTTGTTCTATAGTGCTCCCTATGTTAGTCTCTTCAGAGACTATTTTAGCTCTTTGAGTTGAGTTAGCTCATGTTCTTTGGTATCGGTCTGCGGATTTTATAAGTGGAATGTCCCTTCCCCCAAAAAGATCAGAAGGAACCTTGGTTGAAAGGTCTGATTTAGATTTAATACATATCTACCTTTTGGGTCTTTAGGTCTATTCATGAAAGAAAAAAAATTACCATTGGGTTTGGGGGAGCCTGCAATAGCAGATGCACAGGTTCTTACCTCTCGTATTAAAGTTCCCCCACCACCAATCTAATGCTAAGGTCTAGGAATGATCTATTTCATAACTACTTCATACCTTGAGACAACTCCCCGGCAACGGCGCCAAAAATGATGGGTGTTCTATATGCACTAAAAAAAACACTAAAAACCCTCAATTAAATTGTCAACCTTGGGTAAGTAAACTTAGAGTTGTAGAAAAATATATGCCAAGGCAGAAGGGTGGGTAGTAGTATAGTCTAACTAAGGAAGTGGCTATCTAAAGGCTACTCTATTCAAGAAAATCTATCTAATGAGCAAATCCTACTAAGCAACTTTAAACTATGTAACCTAAGTACTTTTGGGCCAAGGATCGATGGACAGTTCTAGGAAAACAAGTGAAAACCCTACTTGAAGCAAACTAGTTCATCAATAAGCAAAAGAAACTATTAAGCATAACAATAAACAAATAGAAAAAGTAAACTACTTTAACTAGCCTACCTAAATTCAATGAACAACTACCCTATGAAAGCAAGTAAATAAACAAGAAACTATACTATCAAAGCAAGAATATACAAGTAAGCAATTTAACCTATTAAAGCAAGAAAACGGCTAACTACCCTTAGATAACTTCTACAACAAGTAAACTAATTAAGACTACTCATTGAACAACTAACTAAGCTAAGAGGCAAGTGAACTCTATTCTTAATTCAAACTTCAAAACTATTTCTAATTCATAAAAGGAAATCTATTTAATTGAAAGAAAGAAGAACTAACAACTAACTTTTAATCTATGATTAACAAACTGCTCTTTAATCTACTAAAGCAAAAGACTATCTATCCTACATCAACAATAAAACTATCTTTTGATCTACGAAAGCAAGAAACTATCTTTTAACCTATGAAAAACTCAAATATAGTGTTGGTGGTTGTGTGAATGCCTCTTGTGTCTTTTAATATCTCAATGGCACTTGACAACAAAAGATAATTCAAGCGGTATAAGCTCAATACTGATTTCAATGGCAAAGTGGAAAGTGTGAATTAAACAATCCAATGAGAATTTAGCCATCATGGAAACAATCATCAATTAACCTGCATATTCATGGAATTATTAACCATCAACAATACAACGAGATTATAATTGTACTCTATGCTATGTAAGCAAAATGCATAACTACATTCAATCATTAACTAAGAATTGGAATTGCAATCTAATCCTAGGAAAGGGGGGGGTGAATCAGTAATAGAGTAATTTAATCCCTTTTAACCATATAATCCAAGTGTTATATCAATGAAGCATTATCATCCAATAACTGTAGATTAAATAAGAAATGAACAAATGAACAAACATACACATACACAATACAACAGTGTTTTACGTGGAAACCCAAATCGGGAGAAAACCACTGAATGTTTTTTCTTATATGTCTTGAAGAATTACATTCATTGGAAGCACCAACTTCTTCTTTTTTCTAGCTGCAAATAGAAGGAGGCTCCAACCCCCTAGTTTCTCAGGCTACAGCCTAAGGGAAGCTCCAACTCCCCAATTCTCTAGATATAATGAGAAGGAGGCTACAACCCCCTATGTTCTTTGGCTACAACCGGAAGGTGGTTACAACCACCTGTCCTTTCCCCATTCTGCCACCCTGAAGTAGAAGTAGAATGATGGAATCACTATCAACCTGTCACTGTGAGATATATTGTTGTAAACCTGTACCAATAAATCTGAACCATGCATCAACCTGTACCTCAACCTGTAATCAACATGTACCATAAACAAGTGCATCAACCATGCACCAACCTGTACCAAATAACCTGTAATCAACCTGTACCATAAACAAGTGCATCCAACCATGTACCAAGCATGTACTAATCATGTGTCAACTACTCATCAACTATGAATCATCAATATGTACCAACATCATCAACTATACACCTCATGTATGTGCCAACTCATCAACTACTTGTATCAACCATGTAATCAACATGTACCTCAACCAAAAGCCCTCATCAATTTCATCATACAAATATGAATTGTAGCTCTGTAATAGACTTGTTGTATATTATCACATTCCTGCAAACCTTCCTTAACTTCAACAAAAAGTGACTATCATTTTCATCAAACTTTTCTTTAGTCTCACATGCCTAGTTTTGGATTAGTCAGCAACCCTAACTTGAAGTAATCATAACTTTGTGCCTGTAATGTATAAAGATATGAAACTGATACACAATGTTATTCAGTTTGTTTTATGCAATTTCTCAAGGTTTCACTACTTGGAACCTCTCATAAAATGAGTTATAGCAAAAATGCCATACCTTGCTGAATTCTGGGTTATTCTAGAGAGCGACCTTGTAGAGCGTGCCCCACACGTAATATTTGTTGAATTGATCAAAAACTATTACACAACATACTACAGACTGTAACCTAACCAACACATTTGGTTTCACTGAAATTGGATCTGTTATGAATAATTTATGACTTTTTTACCTGAAACACATGTTTTTGACTAGTTTCAGGACTAGCCACAAACCCTATTTTCCACGGAGCGTAACTCCAAAAATACAATGAACCACAAGATGAATTTTTTACCATATATACTTGGATATGTTTTCTCAATGGAATATCAATTTCACTATTTGAATCATTATAGAAAAAAAATTATAGCGAAAATGGTGAGATGACCTGTAAATAACATACCTTAGAAAGCACCATCAAAATAATTTATCCTTCCTTGCATTTTGGCCTTCTTTTCTTCACCTTCCCTCATAATTCCAGCTTAGATATCCTTGGTTACCTCATAAACCTATAGATATTCAATATTCTCAAGTGTAATTAAAATGAGAGAGCCTTGCCTCTTATTTATACTCTCCAAGTAGCTTCCTTAAAAACATCTTCTAGGTCACTTGGTCCCACTTTCCTTATTTTAGGGTTAACCCACTTCTAATTTCTCCATTAAATTTATTATCGAAATAATTTATTTTGTATTCACTTTGAATTATAATACACTCATTACTTCACTTTATTATTTACCTTTTAAAATCTCTTAAACCACTTTGACTAGTTCGACCTTTTGGGGCTTCTAGATGACATATGAGGGTCCTCCAACTTCGTAAGGCCATAACTCTCAAACCATGAGGAGTGATGTGATGTTCCACATACCACCAAAAATGGAATGACATGTACTATCCATATAGAATAGTATTATCTGAAAATATATCATAACTCATAATGTTATTCATCAAACAAACTTGGGTCCATTACCCAAACCTAGGGTCTCCAACTTCTCATGGCCATAACTCTCTAACCGTGAGGAGTTATGTGACATTCCACGTATCACTAGAAATGGAATGAAAATCACTATCCATCTAGGATCTCATTATTCCATAATTAAGCATGGCTTCTCTTACTCCGCAAAGCGTCTTCCTGTGAGAGCTTTCACCATAAGGGGACCACTTTGGAGTTCATCCATCTTTACTTCTTATCAACCATGACAAGACAATAATGAGTCATCTTTACATCAAACAATCTTGGGTCCATTACCGAAACCTTTGTGATGTGGGGCTTTCTTCAAGGGTTGACATCAATGACAACCAACCTTAATCAACACAATATAATGAGATTATATATGTACTCTATGCTATGTAAGCAAAATTCATAACTCCATTCAATCATTAACTAAGAATTTGAATTGCAATCTAATTCTACGAAAGAAATTGCATAAAGTAAAAATATGCTATATCTATTTTAACAATTCAAAGTGCAAGAAGGAAAATGCTAAAAAATAGAAATTAAAACATGACATATAAAAAGTAAATTAATGAATACATTAACTAAGAACTATTTAAGAAAGATCTACATAACAATGGAATAAGCAATCTACAATTAAAAACGGAAACTAACCCTATCCATCCACTGAATCCTCGTTAAAGAAAACATAAACTAAAACCATGTTCTACTCTATTTCAAACTCTGTTTTAAACTTGATTTCAAAAGCATAAATAAAACACAATCTAATATATTGCGCACGGGGTTAGTGTATGAGTTTGCAAACTTGTTCCTAACTACAGAATCAATGCATATTAACACAAGCCTTCATACTAACCTGCAAAAGAGAGTTAAAATAATTAAACTACAACATCAAATCAGATAACAAAGAAATAAAAGAACAGTTCATGTACAGGAAATAAAAGGAGACATCTAAACTATGAAATGCATAAATAACTTAAAGAACAGTTACCAAACTGTTGGTGGGCCCCCCAGCAAGTCGTGGTCACTTCTCAAAGGCACACCGTGAACTCAACAAATCGATTTCACCATTAAAACTCAAAAACACAGTTTTATATAATTCTGGCAATTGAAAATAGCAAAAACAGAGGAAAATTGTATTTGTCTCTAATCCTCTACTTCTTATATTGCTTAACTATTGTATGACCACCATGGTGGTATTTATAAGATTTACAGACCAAGTGGTCGACCACTGGAGGGTCGAACCACTTCTAAAAACAACAAATTACATTAATGGTGCCCTAACTGCCGAAATGGAGCGAGCCAATAATAGCCCAGCTCAACAACCCAAACCAAGTTGTCAAGAGTTCAGTAGCTGGAGGGGGCAAGCACGAGTAAAACCCATGTTCCTAATTCACCCACTAGTGGCCGCCAATACCATAACCACCAAATCTCCCATCATTTTTGTGCAAGACGAGGTGCTAGACGGAGTGTCGGACTAGGTACCGGATTGAGTATCGGATGGAGTGTCGGCCTGAGTATCGGAAGTAGAAACGTGATGCGATTTTTCCCTATAACACCAAAAAACGTGAATTATATCCTTGGAAACATAAAAACTTAATGAATTATACTTAATATCAATATAAAACATGAATTATACATACCTGGTGTGTATCATAACTTTTTGGCACAAAATTCTTCAAAAAGCTTCTCCAAAACATGAAAAACACATATGTATATTCGACAAAAGTATCTAATTACTGTCATAAAACCGATCATATCTTGGGCCCAACACCCACCAAAGTCATTAAAAAGTATTGGCTTTTTCAATTCTAAGAAGATGCCACAACCACACCGTGGCATGTGTCCTCTCCTCTTAACCTAGCACCTACTACTCACCCACTTCCGAATTTTAAAGAACATTTGCCTAAGTTTTCAGGAAATAACATTGTCAGTACCAATGAACACCTAGTGGCATTTTCTAATGCTTGTCATAACATAGGAGCTAACAACAATGACACTTGCATGTGCTTGTTCGTCAATTCCTTGGAAGGAAAGGTTGCGGCCGACTTCTTTGACCTTCCTCCTAAGATCCTGTCTACCTAGGAGGAGTTAATCTATTGGTTTCGATCCACTTATGGGCAATCCAAAAGCCCTGCTGAGAAGTTAAGGGAATACAATAACGTCACTTATAAATATGGTGAGACTATCAAGTCTTTCAACTTGAGTTTCACCAAGTTGTACAATCAAATCCCCTAGCTTATCCACCCTCATAACCAAGCCAATTTCATGCATTACTACAATGCATTGCCTTCTCCCTACCTTCATAGTCTTGAAGAAAAGGCCATCGATAATCTCAGTTCTGCTTGGCATACTTTCTCACAGTATGAAGAACATCTTGAAAGAACTGGTCTTCCCCAGGGAGAATCAGTTATACAGACAGACATGTCCGCTCTCTTACAGCTAGTACAAGATATGAACAATCGTATGATAGCATTTGAGCAGAAAGGTATTGTCTCCCCTCTCACCCCTGGAGCNCCCTTTTAGAAACCCAATGGAAAAAAAAAATCAGCCTAAGGCTATCCTTCCTCGGAGTTGGTGTAACTTTTGTGAGGAACACCATGAAGAAACCACATGTGAGGGAACAAAGAGTGCCAGAGATAAGATCTTTTGTAAAATACCAGAAGCTACTATCAGTGTCCTAGATTTTGCAGAGCCAGAAGATGTCATGGTTATCAATACTAGAAACAAAGCCTATGCTCCCAAAGGAAAATTTGACCTTCCCCAGAGTTCCTCTAGCCCAAGCTCGGCCTCAACCACTGTTATGCCCCAGGTTTCCAAAATTCCTGAGAATCAAAGAATCACTCCCCCTCCTCCCTCTTCTAAATACAATATCTTGAATTAATTGGCCAACATCAAAGCAGATGAAACCCTCCTAGACATGGTTGGCATCCCTAAACAACAGATGCATCTGAAACAATTCATGGAAGGAAAATCTTTCATTGTAGCCAATATTTCCGAAGAGGTAAACAAAGAGGATTCTTTTGTAAATAAAGTAGGTGTACATAACTTTATATACCCTATAAAAAAAAACCCATTTTTATATTTCTGTAAAGATCATGGATAAGATTGCCCATTGTTGCCTCATTGATGGTGGTTCAGGCCCAAGTGTCATGTAGAATATTATTATGGAAGAGCTAGGCTTGTCTTGTACAAACAAAAATGCCAGAAGCATGCTCTCCTATAATAGTATATAACAAACAACCATAGGAGAGATTAAGGATGTAACCATGGTTTTATGCGCTCATCCTGAGATAAGGACAACCCTCAGCATTCAGGTGATTGATATGCATGTAAGCAATTATTCAACTATCTTGGGGAGAGATTGGAAAGCCCTAACAGGTGGATACCTCTCAATCGACGGGATGCATTTATCCATTCCTCGGAATGGTAATAATATTATAGTCCTTAGAGAAGGGATAATTTCACCCTACATAGAGAGTGGTCCACAGTCTAGCGTAAACTATATCAAAGAAAACCTGGGAGTGTATTCCATCTTTGTTGAAGAGGATAATATTCATTTGGAAATAATTGATTTAGATGATGAATTATGGCACATGCACTTTGATGTTTCACACTCTAACGAAGGTAACAGGGCTGGTATTATATTGGTTTCCCCTGCAGGAAAAATTCATAATCTCTCCTATAGGTTGGATTTTGCTTGTTCAAACAATGTCGTTGAATTCGAAGCTTTATTGTTAGGCATTGAGAACGCCCTTAATCTTGGTTGTGGTCACCTTTCAGTTTTTGAAAATTCTGAGCTTGTTGTGAACCTGATACGTAAGACATGCTCTCCTAGCGACAAGTTGATGGAACAATACTCCCAAATTGTTTGGGCTCTTGTCTTGAACCTTCTATCTTTCAACATCGCTCATGTTAAGAAGGAGTTGAATTCAATGGTAGATCGGTTAGCGTTATTTGCAGCCTCTCTTACTCAGAAAATATTTCCTCATCGGTCGGATTGTGCTTTCCAATCTCTACATCGTCCATATGTTTCTGAAAAGGAAGGATCTTGGAAGGCCATCCCTAACGATGAGAGCAATTGTGTGGTCTTTCAAAATGAACCTCTTGAGCCTCAGGAGATTATATCTGTAGAAAATAATAAGATTCCTGAGGGCTTGACTCCTCTTGAGAGTTCGTTTTCTTTGAGTGTTGCAGGAAATAAAGAAAAACAAAGAGAAGAGAAGTTATGGAAGAAGGTGATTGAAACCATCCTCCTGAACATTAGGACACCTAAATCTTCAATGGACGTTAAAATAAATGTCCAATGTTCTGGTAAGGAAGAGATGAGGTTCATCGGGTTACTCAATGAACCCCAAAAGGTTTTTGCTTGGTTTTATGAGGATATTCATGGTTTTGATCTTGGTCTTGTTCAACATATTATGAAACTAACTAGGAAAAAACAAGAACTTGTTAACTCTGCGCCGGAAGCACCCTTTCAAAGGGATTTGAGATATTTCTTAAGGGCTAGAATGTTTTTTTCAACTCACCCTGAATAGGTCTCAATTTGGAAATCGGCCTCGAGGACCACTGATAATATCATAACTTGTATTAGTCTTTGAACTTTCAAGCAAGCGATTATAAGGAATCCCTTTTCCCCTCCCAATATGGAAATGTTTTTGCAAGAGGTTGTAGAGTCACAGTTAAGACCCTTTCTTGATAGTCTGTTTGGTTACAAGAGAATCAAAGTAGAAGGGAAAAATGTTCACAAAACCACTTTCATTGCTAATTGCAATACCATGCCTTACAAATGTCGGATTTTTAGCTTACTTGATACAGTTATTGCTTTTAAGAAAATACGTGCATAACTCTCGATGAATTGGTCAGTCTTCATCTCTATATTGATGATATAATTGTGCGTGACAAGGGACTGATGTTTTCATCAGATTTCCAAGTGATCGGTCCTTTCCCAATTGCTTTGCCTTGGACACAAATTATTATATCTCAAAAGATTTACAAGAGAAATTGTTTCCCTACAACACTAATAGCCCTCGCTTGAAATATTGCAAGAAACCAACGTGAGAAGTTCTAATGTTGTATGTTTTTTGTTGTATAATAGTAACCTATCTCTGCTTTCAACTTTTGTGCTTCTTTTTTCCTCTTTATAGTACTTTGATTGCTTCTTTCTAAGTCAAGTTTTTCCCTGTTGTGCTTCATTTCTATATTTTATTGTTGTTGTTTAGTTCTACAATTTCACTTCTGTCATGATTTCGTTTCTCCATATTTTTTAATCAATTTGGTAAAATAGGATGTTGGATCAATTTTTCCACAATGAAACTCCTGCAAAGCATTGTTAGTTAATAACAATCAAACTTACACAGATTTTACGGTCCTCCTCTGAAGGACCCTTGAAATTGTTACATTTTCCCGCTGTTGTCCTGTAAAGAGTCAGCTATCTCCCACTTCTTCTTTCCATTTCTTCACCCATCGAGATTTTAAGAGAAAGTCTAAAATTTTTCCTCCTAAAATTTAGAGAGTAGATTCCAATCAAATGATTATGCATACAGTGGTAAAACCCCTCATACTTAACACTTTTCATAAATTATTCCCAAATTCCCAGTCATCTTTCCATTAAATCCGCTCACTTCCCCCTGTTACATAATCATCTGAGTTATGTCTTCTTGACCTGTTGTTTTTTTCCACAAAACCATGAGTCCTGAGTTCTAAATCTGTTAAAAACAAATTTGCCTGTGGAGTCGCCAGTTTGTTGACGATTGAAAATGTCAACAAATTTTCCCCTGCAAAGTGTTGCTAAAGCCTATTATTATAAAAACCAAATAATACTAGTAGGTGGGACCCCCTTGTACTATTGGAGAGCAGATCTGTTCATTTTTTATGTTGACATGATGTGCGACATGGCTCACATGGTTGATGAAGATCTTGTTGTTATTGGTTATGAATTGAGCTTATGAAGTGTTGATTCCTTATGTTACTACAGCCTATGCTATTCATTAATGTCATTGATGTCTGTTCTTATCGCACTTGCATAACAAACATGTTAGTAAAATTACATGAAGGGCAGTTTTGAGAGAGGCAAATACTAGAACAAATGCAAGGGAAGGGAATCTAGTTCTGCAATATCACATGTGAAAAACTTAAAGGAAATGAGAAACAATTGCAAGGGGAAGATTTTAAAGCTATCCTAACTATACAACATCGATGAAAATACTTGATGCTTATTGTTAAGCCCTAGCTAGCAAGTAAATGGTTATGAAATTGTGATTGAAGTACATGTTTAATATGCATATGGTGTGAAATGTTGGTGGCACAGTTGGAAAGGTGATAGTGCTAATGGTTATGCAATGGTTAATTGAATTATGTGGCCAATCCACATATGGTATATTTGGATAGATTGAACGTCGGTGGCTCATTTGACAAGGTGGTGAACGTTAATCGTTATGCGATTTTTTTTTAGTTATATATTAAGAAATTAGATATATGATATGGAAAGCACATTTGGCAAGCAACCTATGCAAATTCCAATGCAGAGTTAAATTAATGGTGTTAATTGGAAGTTGGTTGGCATGTATTGATGAGTAAATGAATTGTGGGTGGAGGTGACGTGCATTTACTGCACTTCACCTTTACCCCTCTTGTTCGTCGTCACCCTAATCGGGCTATTATTCGATCTTGTTGTTGTGGTTATGCTCCGAATTTTTAGCTGAGAGGAACTGTTCAACCAGCTCTCCTTTTAAGGAATTTGATTAACAGGTATGTCTTTTTTTGGCCATTCGTGACTATGCTCTGGTTATGAAATAATTACTGGCTCAGGTGTATGGGTTTGTGTTTTTCTAAGTGTTGCAACTGTGTGAATTTTGGTTTCATGGAATGAAGAGTGGATGGTTCTTCCTATAACAATTTTGAGTTCGTCGAGATTATTGGTCTTCCTAGGTGATAGCTCTTTGTTATCACTGATATTTGGTTGGAGGGTTTTTGTTTAGTCTTGGGTGGATAGCTATCTTCATGCACTGTCCCTAAATCCAGTCTCTGTCTTTCATGGGTTTAATGGTCATAGGTTTTCTGTGTCACTAGGTTTTGTTCACTTCGACATTAGTTGATTGCACCACCAGGGGTCACGAAATGAGGTTCTTGTTCTTCCTCGACCCTGTCTTCACCTCTGTGTTGTGATTGTTGACCGACGAGAATGAGGGTTATACCTTGTGTGCGTTAAATAACCTTTTCCAGGCCAAACTAGAGCCCTACCTTTTGGTTATGGCCCCTGTCATGGATTTGTGCGCGATCATGAATGAGTCGTGGTTTGTCCTGTATGCACCATAGCCTTGGGGTTTTTCCATTACAAAGAGTGGATCTTCTCCCCCTGTGTTGACCATGGAACAACCTTGGCCCTCCAGTCTGGAAATTTTTCAAGAGGACCAGCCTAGCCTATTGTTTTACGACTCATTTTTTGTATAATTGTCGACTATTTTTAGAACAAGCTTGCCCAGTTGGTCGTATGACAGTCGTGTTGGTTGGTATATAGTCATTGGCTCGGTTATAATAGTGGTGAACCCCACATTACCAGTTTCACTTTAAAAGCACACAGTTACTCTCCTTATGTTAATAGCTCAGTGTTGTTAATGGAAAGGGCCTCTGCCCCGATTCGATTGGAGGTGTGGGTATGCATATTGGCCACAGCTTGTTCGGTTGATTGATGTTTTTACAACAGTGGCGAATTTTTTGGTTGATATATAGTCACTGGTATTTTCACTTATGATTATTTGGATGATTATCTCGCATTGGTTACAACTCACGCATTGTAACAACCATATATTTCTAAACATCATTAAGTTTCATAAGCAATTTATTTAGTAATCTGAGACAATAACTTCATAGCATAATATTGATTTTCATAACAGCAACTCCAGTAACTTAGATTTATCAATAAATAATGATTGCATGGAAGAATGAAATAAATGCATAACTTAACAAATACCTGGTTCTGATGCTAATTTATGTTGCCTCTTTGCCTTGTTGATGCCTTCCTGCTACCTGATACACAGATCAATCCTGCCACAAACAAGAAAATAACTGCCCAAACCTACTGTCCTCCCTGCCAACTAGGAAAACTACCTAGCTCCAAGATATCTATGGATATCCTGGCCCCCGTGCCCAAAACCTCCACCAACTCGGTGCCTCAACTGATCAGAAGCCACAGCTAGAAACTCTGTGCTCACAGCAAATCTCCCCGTCCTCCAGAATCCATCCCCCTCACGTAAACCTCCCTTCTCCCTTATTCCTCCTCCACCGACTCATGCAGTTATTTCTTCAACCACCCCCGTGCCTGTCCCTTATCCTTCCTTTAATGTTTTATCTTCTCGGGATGAACAGGTTATCCCTCCTGCATACTCAACCATTTTATATCATTTTTCATTGATCTCTTAAATTTATTTCTCAAGTCATTAAATGTGATCTGTAGTTAAATTATTACTTAGTTAACCACAATTATTTTCCTTAATTAATTTTACTTTGTATTCTTTAAGCATTTAACCAATTAGGGTCGTTACACGCATGTCGCGTTGTGTGGATGGTGTTTTGCAAATGAAATAGTAGTCATGGTAACTTTGGTTTTCTTTGGGGCCAAATGACTATTGAACTGGATGACTGTAGAGAATATATGCATTGCATCCTCATGCTTGTTTGATTATATAAGCCTGAGTTTGCACAGCATATTCAATCACGGTGTGACTAAATCAAAGCAATGTTATATTGAATCGATGGCTCAGCACGAGATGTTGAGTTATTACCGTGACTGTGTGTTTGTTTTTGTTTAAGTGAAATTGTTGCATCACAAGGTTTTATTGGTTGCGCACTGTGTATAACATAGAAGGCTCGAGTTCTCACAGTCAAAGATACTCACAGAGTTTTGAGCATGTTTGTTGCATCCCGATCAATTTTTGAGACAGGCTTGTGGTTTATACCTCGTCGTGTTGGATGGATGGCCCAGTTTTTAAGTCACATTGAGTTGTTTTTTTTACAATGGCAGAACTACATTGTATGGGTGAATTACCCCATGCATATCTTGTGTCTAAATGGTGACTGTGGATTGTATGCTAATTGTTAATTTGGGTGTGGCAATTTGGTCTTGATTATTTTGGTTACTACCTATATATGTTTAAAGAATATCATTGCATTTAAATGATAGGTCCAATTGCAGTGATAGTGACTTCATGGTTAATTTGGAAACATGGCTTTTGAAGTATTGTTGTGGATTGAAGAAATGCATTGGCAGTGGTTGTTTTTTATAGTTTACAGATTGGAAATGGGTATTGTTCGTAAATTGTTATAAAATGCAGAGTATGTGAATGAAGGGAACATAACCCCTCACAAATCATGTGGAATACATATTGTCTTGTGATGACACTGTGTTGGATATTTGATTGTGAACAGTGAACTAGTTAAATGCACAGAAATTATTATTTGGTCAAATGATTGATGGTTGATGCATCTCTTTTCGTAGAATGTTTTATGGATCACTCAATTAATTTCATGAACAGTAAACGTTCTTCTTCACTTCCATTATTTCATTTTCCACTAATTACAAACCTCGTCACCTCCCATATTCATTTTTCACTCACTGAAATGAGATTGATTATAGTCCAGGGAATTTTTGTGTTAAAGTAGATGGAAGTGGCAGTGTGTTGTGTGGATTGCAGTGAGGTTTTATTGGTTTACTTTACAGTTTATTGTTGTTGTCATTGACCAGTGACCATGTTGTTTTCCCCCTCATTATATCATATTTTCGCTCAATACAACCCCCTCACATATCCCAAAACCCTTTTCCACCCCCTTCTCATTGATTAACGGTGAAACAATTTGTATGGATTGGATTACATGAGTCTAATACATTCATGAGCCAAATCTATTTCATATTTTTAAGAGTTGTCATGTATGGTTATTTAAAAGATTATTTTCTAATCGATCATGCATGCAGGATGAGTCTTTTCAGTCGAGGAAACCATGGTCGAGGAAACAGAGGTAGAGGTAATTGGAACCGAGGCCCAAGAAGGCCCAAGTTCTCCATACATTTTGACGTTAATTCAGAAGAGCTTGGCCATTTGTTTCATGTCAGATTCTTTAATTGGATTGGGCAAGGAATATTCCAACCTAGGCCTGAAAGGCCTCCTTTCCAAGCTCCGCAAGCCCCCGGTATCCCTATGCCTCCTCATGTCTCCTTACAACCCGAGGTCCCTGAAAATGATGGATGGCAGGAGATTGTCCACCCAGTAGTCTCCCAACATCGTGGCTGGCCCAACTTTTCTTTGCTTGCTCCTCAACCTATGAACCCCATTGTCCAAGATGCCCCTAACCACTTGTTGATGCAATCCTCCCATGCTAGAAATATTTTGAGGACTGAATCCCACCATGCCCTTGATAAAGGAAAATCCATTGATGCCCCCTCCTCACCCTCCAATGGCTCAGACAAATCTGTGTCTTCTTGGATGCATTTGAGGGACGATTGTTCCCACGTGATCAGTGAAATTAGGCCTAAACACTTTGCACAGCCAAAGGCAAATTCAGGAAAATCAAGAGGTGACAACAGAAATCAAGGAAGGGTTGCATCACAGGATGGGAAATATGGATTTTGAGTTTTTATCATATCCATTGTTTTATGACAATTGACTTCAGGGATCTTTGGACAACATGTTTATTTTGGATATATGAGTCTTATTTTTGAAATAATTCCAAAATTCATGAGTTTAAATTGCCAAAATTGAATATGTTGATGGGAGGCACAAGGATCTGTGTTTTTCTTAACTAATGGTTATGTTATTATTGTTATGAACTAAAGGGAGTCATAAGGGGTCCCACCTACTAGTTATTATTTATTTATGACCCTTATTATAACTATTACTTTTCCCCCTAACTAAAGTTAGTTGAGTCTTTCAATTAACTTAACTAATGAATTGGTTTAACTTCTTCAACCAATTCTAATTTGTTAAAAGAAAAAGGAAAGGGAGGAACAAGAGGAGGATAGAAGCAGAAGCATGCTAAGGTTTTCTCTTTGAGTTTATGTTGAGATAGTTCAGTTTTCATTCATTCATATATTCATCACAACCTAATTCTCTGTTGTGATAGCAGCGTCTTATTGTAGAGAGAAATATTCAGGGCTGAATCAAATCATTCAGACACTTTTTTTTCAGAGGTGTTGATCTATCTTTGATAGTCTGTGTAGACTTGTCTGTTTGTGAAATAATTTTCATGACTGATAAAGGATATTCTGCAGAGTCGAGTGGGAGGCAATGTGTGGCAATATGATCTAGATTTTAGAGTTCATTTTTGGTTTTCTGTCAGAGGTCCTTTTGTATGTTCCATCAGGGATGTCTAAGTTGTTGATTAAGGTTGGTTGTCATTGATGTCAACCCTTGAAGAAAGCCTCGCAGCAAAACGGTTTGGGTAATGGACCCAATATTGTTTGATGTAAATATGACTCATTATTTTCTTATCATTGTTGATAAGAATTAAATATGGATGAACTCCAAAGTGGTCCCCTTATGGTGAAAGCCCTCACGGGAAGACGCTTTTAGGAGTAAGAGAACCCATGCCTAATTATGGAATAATGAGATTAAGGATAGTGAATTTGTCAAGGAAACTATCTTAGATGGATAGTGTTTGTCATTCCATTTCCGGTGGTATGTGTAACATCACATAAATCCTCACAGTTAGAGAGTTATGACCATGTGAAGTTGGAGAACCCAGGTTTGGGTAATGGACCCAAGTTTGTTTGATGGATAACGGTATGATTTTTGATATATTTGAAGTTAATACTATTCTATATGGATAGTACATGTCATTCCATTTCTATTGGTATGTGGAACATCACATAACTCCTCACGGTTTAAGATTTATGGCCTTACAAAGTTGGAGAACCCTCATATGTCATCTAGAAGCCCCAAAAGGTCAAAGTAGTCAAAGTGGTTTAAGAGTTTTTGGAAGTTAAATAATAAATTGAAGTGATGAGTGTACTATAATTCAAATTGAATACAAAATAAATTATTTAAATAATAAACTCAATGGAGAAATTAGAAGTGGGTTAACCCTAAAATAAGGAAAGTGGGAAAAGTAACCTAGAAGATGTTTTTAAGGAAGCTACTTGGAGAGTATAAATAAGAGGCAAGGATCTCTCATTTAAGACACACTTGAGCATATTGAATACCTATAGGTTTCTGAGGTAACCAAAGTATATCTAAGCCGAATTTATGAGGGAAGGTGAAGAAAAGAAGGATGGAATTCAAGGAAGGATAAATTATTTTGATGATGCTTTCTAAGGTATGTTATTTACAGGTCATCTCACCATTTTCGCAATAAATGTTTTTCTAGAATGATTTCGACTGTGAAATTGTTATTCCATTGAGGAAACATATCCAAGTATCTATGGTAAAAAATTTAGCTTGTGGGTCATTGTATTTTTGGAGTTACACTCCGTGGAAAATAGGGTTTGTGGCCAGTCCTGAAACTAGTCAAAAATAGGTGTTTCAAGTAACAACGTCATAACTTCTTCATAAAAAATCCAAATTCAGTAAGACCAAATGTGTTGGTTAAATTACAGTCTATAGTATTATTTTTAATAGTTTCAGATCGATTCAAAAAATATTATGTGCGGGGCATGCTCTACAAGGTCTCTCTCTAGAATAAGCCAAAATTTAAAAAGGTATGCCATTTTTGCTATAAATAATTTTTTGAGAGGTTCCAAGTAGTGACACCTGGAGGAATTTCATAAAACACACTGAATAACATTGTGTATCATTTTCAGATCTTTATTCATTACAGGTACAAAGTTATGATTACTTCAAGTTAGGTTTGTTGACTAATCCAAAACTAGGCATGTGAGACTAAAGAAAAGTTTGATGAAAATGTTAGTCTCTTGTTGTTAAAGTTAAGGAAGGTTTGCAGGAATGTGATCATATACACCAGGTCTATTATAGAGCTACAAATCAGACTTGGATGATGAAATTGATGAGGGCTTTTGGTTGAGGTACATGTTGAGTACATGGTTGAGACAAGTAGTTGATGAGTTGGCACATACATGAGGTGTATATTTGATGATGTTGGTACATATTGATGAGTCATAGTTTATGTGTAGTTGACACATGATTGGTACATACTTGGTACATGGTTGGATGCACTTGTTTATGGTACAGGTTGATTACAGGTTGTTTGGTACAGGTTGGTGCATGGTTGATGCACTTCTTTATGGTACAGGTTGATTACAGGTTGAGGTATAGTTTGATGCATGGTTTAGATTTATTGGTACATGTTTACAGCATTATATCTCATAGTGATAGTGTGACAATGGTTCCATCATTATACTTCTACTTCAGGGTGGTTGGACGAGGCAAGGACAGGTGGTTGTAGCCACCTTCCGGTTGTAGACTGAGAACATAGGAGGTTGTAGCCTCCTTCTGGTTGTAGCTAGATAATTGGGGAGTTGGAGCTTCCCTTAGGTTGTATCCTGATAAACTAGGGGGTTGGAGCTTCCTTCCAGTTGCAGCTGGAAAAAAAAAAAAGTTGGTGTTTCCAATGAATGTAATTCTTCAAGACATATAAGAAAAAGCATTCTATGGTTTTCTCCCGCTTTGGGTTTCCACGTAAAACATTGGTGTACTGTGTATGTGTATGATTGTTCATTTCTCATTATTGGATAATAATTCTACATTGACATAACACTTGGATTATTTGGTTAAAAATGATTAAATTTCTCTATTATTGATTCACCCCCCCTCTCAGTAATCCAACAATTGGTATTAGAGCAGGTTCCTTTAGAAATCAGTTTAACCATTGAAAGGTAGATCATGGAGAGAAACAATTTGTATAAAGATGGAATACCATAGTTTGATGGACAGAAGTATTCTTTTTGGAGCATAAGGATGAAGACATATATACATTCACAGGGATTTGAAATTTGGCAATCAATTGTAGATGGATACACAGCACTAGTAGTTCCACCAATAAATGAAAAAGCAGTGAAACTCGGTCAGAATAATTCCAAAGCCACAAATGCACTTCTGAATGGTCTCAGTGAAACGGTATTCAACAAAGTTGCACATTGTAAATCCGCTAAAGAGATTTTGGACAAGATTCGAAATATTTATGAAGGAGATACAAAAGTCAAAGCAACAAAGCTTCAAACTTACAAGGGTCAGTTCGAACAACTAAAAATGAAGGAAGCTAAGAATATTGCAGCCTACTTCTTACGAGTCGATGAAAAAGTGAATGTAATCATAGGATTGGGAAAAGAAATCAAAGAATCTGTAATTGTTCAAAAGGTACTAAGATCTATTCCTATGAGATTTAACCCTAAGATATCATCACTAGAAGAAATATCAAATCTAAACTCAATAAGCATGGACGAACTGCATGGAATCTTCACAGCATATGAAATGAGAACTGAACAGGAAAATCCATATGTAAAAGAAGCAGCCTTCAAAGCATCCAAAAGATCAAAGCAAAAGAAAGAGAAACAAGAAGAATATAGAAGCAAGAGTGACCTCTCCAAAAATGATGAATAAGTGGCCAACTTCATCGAAAGACTGAACAAGGGAACCGATTGTAGGTATAGAGGTAAGCTTCCTTTAATTTGTTTTAATTGTGATGGTATTGGTAATTTTTCTAACAAATGTCCTCATAAGAAAAGGAGAAATGATGAAGGTTACTCAAAAGGAAAACAAACATATAAAGACAAAAGAACTACAAAGAAAGTTTTCAAGAAAAGCATATGCACCAAAGAAGACATCTCATCATCAGATGAAGATGAAGTCAGTGACAGTGAGACGGGAAGAGTTCTATTCATGGTAGTAAAAGACTCTTACAAAGAAGACTCCGAAGAAGAATATGAAGAAGTCGAAGAAAAAATTGAAGAAGCAGAAGTTGACTTTCGAGAAGAATTAATGTGTGGCATAGAAGTTATCAGAAGAGAAAAGAAGAAGAACAAGAAACTACAAGCAGAACCAGACAAGAAAGAAGACACTCAAGAACTAGAACAAATGATCACAAAATTGAAAGTTTGAATAGAAGAAGATAAAAGAATTGAAGAAGCACTCAAAGAACAACTAGAAGAAAAGGACGGGATCATCGAAAACTTGGAAGCAGAGATTGTAACATTATGAAAGGATATTCAAAAGAAAAATATGCAGAATAGCTCAAAATTTTTGGATGACATTATTAGTAGTCAAAAATCCCATTTTGACAAGACCGGACTTGGATACAATTAGACAGAAAAGGGATCAATCTCCAAAACAACAGAGCAAGAAACCTATCCAAAAAGCTATGAAGAAACAATCAAAGGGGATAGGAAGATACACAAAGAATATTACAGGGACACTCCTCCACCGAGAAGATTCATATTTCAGAATCAACAAATGAGAGATAGGCCTCAAGAAGAAGAAGGATTCACAAGAGCACTTCCTTTCAGAAGATCCTCAACTCCCAGGTATCAAACTATATTTTTTGGTTTATGTTATGCATGTAATAATTTTGGACATAAAGTTGTGAATTGTAGAGCTAACAACAGGAACAACAACAACTTTGAGAGTTATACACAAAGGGGTTATTCAAGAAGGCCTATTGAACCACAAAGAAGAAATTACAACAGGTTTGAATCCTTGAGCAATGAAGTGGAATGTTACAAATGTAACAATTTTGGACATGTGGCCAAAGAGTGTAGAATGACAATCCCTCCTAAAGAACCTCAACAGAACAACAATAGTCACAAACAAGAACCACAGAAAAGGACATGGATAAGAAAGCAAGATCAGTATAGCAATGAAGAATGCACACTCGTTCTACAAGCTAAGTAGAAGAAACGTGGTTGTTATGTTGACAATGGGTGTTCAAAACACATGACAGGTGATAGAGACAAGTTTCTTACATTATGAAAGGAAAGAGATGGATCAGTCTCCTTCAAAAATGATGATTCAGCCAAAATCATTAGAAAAGGCACAGTCTGAATTGGAAAAAAGAATGAAAAGGCAGAAAACGTTCTACTAGTAGAAGATATGAAACATAATCTTCTAAGTGTGACTCAAATGTGTGACCAAGGTCATACAGTTACTTTCGATTCACAAAAGTGTGAGATAAGAAAAGAAGGTTCAGGGAAATTGGTCGCCACAGCTACAAGAACTTCAAGCAACATATATGTGTTAAGTGAAATTGGAAATGAAAAATGTTGTCTATGAAAGGAAGATGAAAGTTGGCTATAACATAGAAGAATGGGTCACATACATTTTGATAACCTTTTCAAAGTTAGCAAAAGAGAAGCAGTTAGAGAAATTCCCCAGATCACAAAACCAACCAACACCTTATGAAAGCATTGTCAACAAGGAAATCAAACAAAGACTAGGTTCAAATCAAAGTAATGTTCAACGATAAGACCACTGGAAATTGTGCATACTAATCTAGTTGGACCAACTAAAACAAAGGGCTTAAAAGGTGAGAAATACTTTATGTTGTTAGTTGATGATTATACAAGAATGACTGTAGTTTTCTTTCTCAAGAATAAGTCAAAATCTTTTGAAAACTTCAAGATCTACAAGGAAATGGTTGAAAATGAAATGGATTCAAAAATCAAATGCTTGAGATATGATAATGGAGAAGATTTCACCTCAAAGGAATTTATGGACTATTGCAACAATCATGGAATAAAAAGGCAATTCTTCATTGCTAGGACACCTCAATAGAATGGAGTTGTAGAAAGAAAGAACAGGACAATACAGGAAATGGCTCGAACAATGCTAATGGATTCAAAATTGATAGATATTTTTTGGACACAGGCAGTGCATACATCATTTCACATTCAAAACAGATTAATGCTTAGAAATAACACTGACAAAACTCCTTACGAACTATGGAAAGGAAGACCAGCAAATGTAAAGCACTTCAAAGTTTTTGGAAGCAAATGCTATATCAAAAAGGAAGATGGTGGAATGGGAAAGTTTGACTCTCGCGTGGAAAAAGGATTACTTGTTGGTTACTCAAGTACAAGGAAAGCATACAAGTGTTACAATCTAAGATTGAACAAAGTTGTGGAAAGCATCAACGTAACAATTGATGAAACAGACAGACCAGAATCAAAGGAAGAAAATGAATCAATGAAACAGCCACTAGAAGAAGAAGCAGAAGGTGAAAAATAAGTAGAAGAGGAAGATGAAGAGAATATGACAGAAGCAGAAGATCAAGTTCAGCAAGTTTTTCCAAAGACACCCAATAAACGAGTACAAAAGAATCATCCTTCAGATCAGATTATTAGAAACAAATATGCAGGAGTTGAGACTAGAAGAAGAATCTGTTCATCAGAACAAACACACCAAGCACTCTTATCTACAATTGAACCAAACTATTTTGAAGAAGCCAGCAAGGATGAAATTTGGAATAAGGCCATGGATGAAGAATTGGATCAAATAGAGAAAAATGACACTTGAGAATTGGTTCCAAGACCAAAGATTAAAAACGTGATCGACATAAAATGGGTTTTCATAAATAAATTGAATGAATATGGACAAGTTACAAGGAACAAAGATAGATTGGTATGTAAAGGATATGCTCAAATTGAAGGAATCAACTTTGAAGAGACTTTTTCCCCAGTTGCCAGAATGGAAGCAATCTGTTTTCTTTTATCTTATGCATGCTCCAAAAATGTTAAAGTATATCAAATGGACGTAAAATCATCTTTTCTGAATGGGGAACTTGAAGAAGAAGTCTACATTGAACAACCAGAAGGATTTCAGTTGTCAGAGAACACAGATTATGTGTGTAAATTAAAAAAGGCCTTGTATGGTCTAAAACAGGCTTCTAGAGCATGGTACTCTAGACTGGATAAGTATATGCAGCAAGCAGGGTTCAAAAAAGGAAGTGCAGACAGCAACCTCTACATCAAGGTAATTCAAGTTAATATTTTATTAGTTGAAGTTTATGTTGATGATATTATTTTTGGTAGTGATGATGACAGATTAAGCCAGAAATTTGCAAAAGATATGCAAAATGAATTTGAAATTTCATTACTTGGAGAACTATCCTTCTTTCTAGGAATTCAGATACGTCAAAGAAATCAAGGAATTTTTATTTCTCAAACCAAGTATATCACAGAAATGTTGAAGAGTTTCAGAATGGAAGATTGCAAACAAGTTGCAAGTTGAGCAAAGATGATGATTCGAAGTCTACAGATCAGAGGCAATACAGGTCAATGATTGGCAGCCTACTATGTGTGACAGCATCTAGACCAGATGTAATGCAGGCAGTTGAACAGGTGGCATGATTTCAAGCAGCACCAAAGGAATCACATGTATTAGCAGTGAAGAGGATTTTCAGATATCTCAAAGGAACAGAAGAGTTTGGATTATGGTATTCAAAAGGAAAGGATCTATCACTAATTGCCTACACAGATGCAGATTGGGAAGGTCGTATTGATGACCGACGAAGCACCAGTGGAGCAGTGTTCTACTTGGGTGAGTGTTTATTATCATGGCTAAGCAAGAAACAATCATCAGTATCTTTATCTACAGTCGAGGCAGAGTATATTGCAACAGCATCATGTTGTACACAGGTACTTTGGATGAAACAAACTCTGACAAAGATATAGGTTGAGTATGATGAGCCCATTCCAATATATTATGATAATACAAGCGCCATCATTATCTCGAAGAACCCGGTGATGCACTCCAAAACAAAGCACATTCCAATCAAGTATCACTTTCTACGGGAGCAGGTTGTAGAAAAGAACATCAGAGTTGAATATATGGGCACAAAAGAACAAGTGGCAGACATCTTTACAAAACCACTTCCACGGGAAGCCTTTGAATATCTTCACCAAAGACTTGGAGTTATTTCCACACCAAAATGAATGATTTTTTAATGCTTATCTTATATGTCTTAGATGTACACAAGGAAGCACCATAAGAGGAAAGTTCAGTCAGGGGGAGCAGCCCCGGATGGAAAGATACATGTGCCATTGATGACAAAGGGGGAGAGATTTATCAGATGCAGAGGACAGAGGCATGGTTCCAGGGGGAGCATGAGTGATATGATTTCAGTATTGCATCAGAGTGTTTTCATCAATGCTAAAGGGGGAGATTGTTGATTAAGGTTGGTTTTCATTGATGTCAACCCTTGAAGAAATCCCTGTAACACAAAGGTTTGGGTAATGGACCCAATATTGTTTGATGTAAATATGACCAATTATTGTCTTTTCATGGTTGATAAGAAGTAAATATGTATGAACTCCAAAGTGGTCCCCTTATGGTGAAAGCCCTCATGGGAAGATGCTTTGCGGAGTAAGAGAATCCATGCCTAATTGTGGAATAATGAGATGAAGGATAGTGAATTTGTTAGGGAAACTATCCTATATGGATAGTGTTTTCCATTCCATTTCCGATGGTATGTGGAACGTCACATAACTCCTCACGGTTAGAGAGTTATGACCATGTGAAGTTGGAGAACCTAGGTTTGGGTAATGGACCCAAGTTTGTTTGATGGATAATGGTATGATTTTTGATATATTTGAAGGTAATACTATTCTATATGGATAGTATATGTCATTCCATTTTTGGTGGTATGTGGAACATCACATAACTCCTCGCATTTTGAGAGTTATGGCCTTATGAAGTTGGAGGACCCTCATATGTCATCTAGAAGCCCCAAAAGGTCAAAGTAGTCAAAGTGGTTTAAGAGTTTTTAGAAGTTAAATAATAAATTGAAGTGATGAGTGTACTATAATTCAAAGTGAATACAAAATAAATTATTTGAATAATAAATTCAATGGAGAAATTAGAAGTGGGTTAACCCTAAAATAAGGAAAGTGGGCAAAGTGACCTAGAAGATGTTTTTAAGGAAGCTACTTGGAGAGTACAAATAAGAGGCAAGGCTCTCTCATTTAAGACACACTTGAGCATATTGAATATCTATAGGTGTCTGAGGTAACCAAAGGATATCTAAGCCAAATTTTTGAGGGAAGGTGAAGAAAATAAGGCCGGAATTCAAGGAAGGATAAAATTTTTTGATGATGCTTTCTAAGGTATGTTATTTACAGTTTATCTCACCATTTTTCGCAATAAAAAAATTTCTAGAATGATTCAGACCGTGAAATTTGTATGACATTGAGGAAACATATCCAAGTATCTGTGGTAAAATATTCAGCTTGTGGGTCATTTTATTTTTGGAGTTACACTCCATGGAAAATAGGGTTTGTGGTTAGTCTTGAAACTAGTCAAAAATAGGTTTTTCGAGTAAAAACGTCATAAATTATTCATAACATATCCAAATTCAGTAAGACAAAATGTTTTGGTTAGAGTATAGTCTTTATTATGATGTGTAAAAGTTTCATATCGATTCAAAAAATATTCTGTGTGAGGCACGCTCTACAAGGTCTCTCTCTAGAATAAGCCAAAATTCAGCAAGGTATGTCATTTTTTCTATAACTCCTTTTCTGAGAGGTTCCAAGTAGTGAAACCTAGAGGAATTTCATAAAACACACTAAAGAACATTTTGTATCAGTTTTGGATCTTTATTCGTTACAGGTACAAAATTATGATTACTTCAAGTTAGGGTTGTTGACTAATCTAAAACTAGGCATGTGAGACTAAAGAAAAGTTTGATGAAAATGCTAGTCTCTTGTTGTTAAAGTTAAGGAAGGATTGTAGGAATGTGATCATATACGCCAGGTCTATTACAGAGATAAAAATCATATTTGGATGATGAAATTGATTAGGGCTTTTGGTTGAGGTACATGTTGAGTACATGGTTGAGACAAGTAGTTGATGAGTTGGCACATACATGAGGTGTATAGTTGATGATGTTGGTACATATTGATGAGTTGTAGTTGATGAGTAGTTGACACATGATTGGTACATACTTGGTACATGGTTGGATGCACTTGTTTATGGTACAGATTGATTACAGGTTGTTTGGTAAAGATTGGTGCATGGTTGATGCACTTGTTTATGGTACAGATTGATTATAGATTGAGGTACAGGTTGATGCATGGTTGATGCATGGTTAAGATTTATTGGTACAGATTTATAGCAGTATATCTCACAATGATAGTGTGACAGTGGTTCCATCATTATACTTCTACTTCAGGGCGGTTGGACAAGGCAAGGATGGGTGGTTGTATCCACCTTTCGGTTGTAGCCGGAGAACATAGGAGGTTGTAGCCTCCTTCTAGTTGTAGCTAGATAATTGGGGAGTTGGATATTCCCTTAGGTTGTAGCCTGAGAAACTAGGGGGTTGGAGCCTCCTTCCAATTGCAGCTAGAAAACAAAGGAAGTCGGTGCTTCCAATGAATGTAATTCTTTAAGACATATAAGAAAAAACATTCTGTAGTTTTCTCCCGCTTTGGGTTTCCACGTAAAACACTGGTGTACTATGTATGTGTATGATTATTCATTTGTTCATTGCTCATTATTGGATGATAATTCTACAATGACATAACACTTGGATTATTTGGTTAAAAAGGATTAAATTTCTCTATTACTGATTCACCACCCCTCTCAGTAATCCAACATAAGTTTGACTTTGGTCCAAGATTTATGTATGAGATTTTGTAAAGAAAATGACTCTTTGGTGAATTGGAATGAAATAAAGGATTGTTTTATGTCTCATATGTCTTTATTATCATCTTGGTGTCTTTACTTCTCTTCCTACATTTATTTCAGCAACTATTATATTCATAAAATTACATAAAAAGTGAATTTCCAGCAAGCTTTTTGTTGATAAAACACTAGCCTAAGCACTTGTAATTAATACTTGTGAGTTAGGATGTTATTTTTGTTGGCTATAAACATAGGGTGATATTCCTTTCGACTTTTCTTTAGCCAAGTAAAGTCTGAAAATGCTTGAGTAAGATTATTTCATATATTTTCCTCAACACGATGCATTCACCAAAAATCTAGATTCTAAAAAAATCAGGGCGAATTAACAATTTGTTCATGAAATCGGTAGGGTGAACTCTCTTTCCATTGATTTTCTTATTGTTTTTTAGGGGAATAATTAGTTTCCATATCTATTTTTATTGTATTATATGGGCTAAATATTCTAATTTTTTTAAACACTAAGTGAATGAAAAATCGCCCCTACAAAAATTGGAACCCTAAAATTTTGCCCATTTGCGAAATTTCGCCCCTAAAATCATATTTTTTAGGAGCACTAGATTTTTGTGATCCTCGATTTATCACACTTTTCGACTGGGATGTCGGATTCTTAGTTGGTTGTTGTTATGTCGACTTGTCTTTTAGTCAGTCTTCTGAAAGATGGTATGTTAAAAGTGATTTTTCCTTGTTGTCTCTATGAGTTACTTCTTTAGTCTGACAACTTTGGTCTTTATATTCGACAATGTGTCGTTTTATCAGATGTGTCGCTTCACAACTATAATCTACTAGATTATTTTATTCTCTTGATATGATATTTGGCAAGGGGATGGGTCTGTGAGATCCTTGATGTGGATGAGCATTTTATCGAATTCGATTCTTTTTGGATCAACAATGAGTGTGTCGCATAAATTCCCATGCTCTTTAATTTTATACCATAATCTTGTGGATTTTTCATCGATCTAAAGTCTCTGTTGAAGGAATTCTCTAATTCGAGCGTTGGTTGATTGAATAGGAGTGCTTATCATCGGTACTGACTCTTCGTAATCGATTCTTTTGGGTTGGTTTTCCGGTTGATGGCCACCCATGCTAGGCTCTATCAACTATGCTTCATTACTTCTGTCTGGGATCACCGCGGCTACTGTTATTTCCAGCTCTAGTCCATTTCTTTCAAACGCGGACTACTCATGCACTCTATCAGGATGATCTTCTCCGACCATTTTTCTATTCGACTTCTCGTTGTTCCATAGGTTACGAATATCCTCTCTTTGTCTATTGTCCCATTCCAATTTTTGGATGTCGGTCATTTTTTTGTAAATTTATTTTCCTTTCGAAGACATTTATTCTTCAGTCGAATGAACGTTGATATTCTCTTTTCTTATGGCATCTCACGGATCAGCTAACCCACGATCGCCACCCCAACTTACTCGGAGTCGGTAAAGATGGCCATGCTTATTGACTCAAAAAGTAGTCACGTGCTTCTTTTGTATCTTTGCACCTTGCTTCCAGGAATTCTTCCCACTTTTCCTCTCTCTCTCTTCCCAATTACTATTTTGTGGTGGTGTACCTAGTCAAGGTCGAAACTCAACAATGTCGCCGACTCCTTTGTCGAGAAAAAAATTATGAAGCAGTTTGGGGATGGTGCACAAAAATCCATCGTGTAGCTCCATGTAGAATTTGTGTTTTATTGTGTCGAGGGATGTTTTGTTGGATCATGTTGTCATTGATGCCAAAAGATTGATTTCAAAGGATTGATTGATGTCAAAGGAACAATGTATTGTCATAGTATATTGATGTAGTGATTGATGGATCATGTATTGTCCTTCATGTAAATGGATTGATGTCAATTGGAGTCATAGTCATATGATGTCATTCATAGATGGATCAATGAGTTGTCATTGATATATGATGCATAGATGAAGATGGATCGATGTGGTTTCATTAATATATGATGCATAGTTGGATTGATGTAAAGATGACTCATTATTCTCTTAATAAGAAGTACAAATGAATGAACTCTAAAGTGGTCCCCTTATGGTGAAATCCCTCATGGGAAGACGCTTTGCAGTTAAGTGTCTTATCATGGTTGATAAGGAGTACAAATGGATGAACTCCAAAGTGTTCCCCTTATGGTGAAAGCCCTTACAAGAAGACGCTTTGTTGTTAAGTGTCTTATCATGGTTGATAAGGAGTACAAATGGATGAACTCCAAAGTGGTCCCCTTATGGTGAAATCCCTCATGGGAATATGCTTTGCAGTGAACTCCAAAGTGGTCCCCTTATGGTGAAATCCCTCACGGGAAGACGCTTTCTGGTTGAGTTATCTTAGTGGTATGGTTAGAGAACCCGTTATTAATTGTGGAATAATGAGATGAAGATCAGTGAATTTGTCAGTGAAACTATCCTAGATGGATAGTGCTTGTCAAGCCATTTTCGGTGGTATTTGGAACATCACATAACTCCTTATGGTTTGAGAGTTGTGGCCTTACAAAGTTGGAGGACCCTCATATGTTGGCTTGAAGCCCCAAAAGATAAAAGAAGTCAAAGTGCTTGCAAAGAAGAAATTATTTAAATAATAAAATGAAGTGACAAAGTCAAAGAGGGTTATTTAAATAATAAAGTGAAGTGACAAAGTCAAAGAGGATTATTTAAATAATAAAGTGAAGTGACGAAATCAAAGAGGATTATTTAAATAATAAAGTGAAGTGACAAAGTCAAGGAGGATTATTTAAATAATAAAGTGA